>JAOWCC010001729.1:11326734-11395513 GCA_030867875.1 Actinernus sp. WN-2022
TAGCTACTCTAAAACGAGGCTATCGTTGCTTAGCTGAAAAGCAAAATGGGTTCGCGGACGGAACATTTCTGTGTGCCTCTATGCGTTGGAGACAAAAGAAAAAATCCTGAATTGTCCTTTCGAACTGGGATGCACGTTGCGGCATCCTCGATCCGGGGACAGCCTCGTTTTAGAGTAGTGAATTAGATATGCGTATAAATATTAAGAAGAGTGAATTCCGCGGAAGGAAGTGAACTCAAAATATAGCAAACTCAAAATTTTGAAGCACGATACAAGAAATAAATATTGGTTGGCTACTCTATTAACAACTGTGGATTACTAGTGTCGGCTGGCACTTGCCGATAGTTAGTTTTTTTTGGGGGGTGGGTGGGGGGGGGGGGGGGGGGGGGGGGGGCAAGTTTAATGTTGCTGTCCTGCAGTACGCAGAGTAAGTGTCAATGAAAAAAATAAACCCCGGGCTGCGCTGGTTGTAGAATGAAGACCTTAAAACTGGAGGCTCTGATGACCATTGTTTGCTCTGGTCGCGCACGGATCTTGTGCATGAGTTGCAGTATCCATATTAGATACAAAGTACAAATACTCGTAAGCGATGTGGTGGTTTGTTTGGGTAAACCGTAATATTGCTATTCAATCTTTAAAAAAATTCTAGCAAAGATCAGTGGTTTGTATATTGCTCGTGATTGATTGGTTTAACTCTGTCTAGAACGTCGGTAGCAAAGCTAAGGTTTAAACGCACGCTAATAATGATAGAATTTATCAATAACAAGCAATTATTGGATGAGGCTGAGCAACATAAGATGATTTGCTCAACTTTATTAAGCCTGCTATGCAGACGTATTTTTTCACTCATAAATTCGAAGAAAAAAGTAACGTCTGCTTACCCGAGCGCATAATTAGTTTCCAATATGCACACTTCATTGTGTTATGGACCAATCAGATTTTACCTTCCATATCCTGGAAAGTGACGTGATGTTGCATTTAAAAGAATTCAGACAATATATTTGCCATTGACCAATCATAGGAGAGTGTTCACTGGCGTGCCAATTCACTAAAATTCTAACAATGGCTTTGATTGGGCAGAAAATAAAACAAACGTGCTGACGTCGTGCTTGCATATTGGAAACTAATTAAGCGCTCGGGTAAGCAGACGTTACTTTTTTCTTCGAATTTATGATAGTGGAAAAATACGTCTGCATAGCAGGCTAATAGAGAATAGGACGTTGGGGAATAGGGCATTAGGGTATTCCCAGACCGAAATGAATTATGTTTACGAGTTATACGACCTGGACGATGTAGTTTTCGGTTTATTCATCCATTTTAGCCTGTGTACAGCCGTTCGACATTTAAAAAAAACCTTATGTCCTATTCCCTATCTCCCAGACAACATTAATAGAATAGCTGTACAAGATATTTATATGCAATGAGGAGTCAAAAGAAAGCAGAATGCTTGAAA
This sequence comes from Actinernus sp. WN-2022, assembly GCA_030867875.1. Classification (NCBI taxonomy): domain Eukaryota; kingdom Metazoa; phylum Cnidaria; class Anthozoa; order Actiniaria; family Actinernidae; genus Actinernus; species Actinernus sp. WN-2022. The sequence goes on from JAOWCC010001729.1 coordinate 11,328,188, forward strand.
TAATAGACCTCTTTACAATGCGTAATGTAAAATGCGGTAGTTATTTAATAACATTATAATTGTATCAATAGGCCTTTGCAGCTAACAGTCGCGTGCTGATATAATACTTCATTAACGAATGATCCCCATGGGAAAGGCGTTGCCATGGATACTGGAGAGCAAGCTATCTTCAAAAACGCAGTTTTAGAAAGATTGACAATCGATTGGAGGTGGAAAATAGTATTTACAAACAGGTTTTTCTAATAACTACTGATCTCGTACAAGGCCTTTGAATAAGTGAAGGCAGATATTTTTGCTCTCTAGTACAACCACGTGATTTGATAGCTGCAAAGGGCCTATTTAATGGCTTTTCGCGGCGAGCTAAGTTATTTGCCGATGTCGAAGGCAAATTCATGATATTTTGCTATAAACAGTTTTAATTTTTTTTGCAGCAATTAAGCAGTTACACATTCTCGTTCCCAGTGCCTCCTTAACTTACTCCAATGTATCAGTTAAGTTGAGGAGGCATTGGGAACAAGAATGGCAGTTACAGGCGAATCAACCAATCAGAATTCGGGACTGGAATGAGTCGAATAATAATATGAGTTCCACACTCGTGTTTTATATCTTGGACTGAAGTGTAATTACTATTGCTTAATAGGTCAGAAATAAACACTCAAATAGTTGGAATTGTGATATTTGTGAAGCGAAAATATGCATTAAAACGGTTTGTTTTCGATTGAGTGTAGTATCACGGGAGCAAGTAAAAACGCAATGAGCCAATCGCGAACTGACGTAATTTGTGTTTGGTTTTACTTGAACCAATCACGAGGACAAGTAAACTCGCTAAAACAAATTAGCCAGTAACAAAACGAGTGGGGGACTGGAGCCGAGTTAGTAAAACTAATTCAATTAATAACTAGTCAAAGTGAGCATTATTTTCCAAAAGAACAGATCAATCTTAGCTAGTCTGGAAAGTTTGGTGAACTTTGGCTCAATATTGATGATGCTAGAAGGCATCAAATATGTCAATTTTCCCATACAAACTTTTTTTAACGTTGTCCCTCCAAACCATACATTCATTGTAAAATTGCTTATAATTCGGACAAGATTCACTTGAATCACGTCAAACATGTGATGAACTTCATTTTAGAATTAGAGTAATTCTTATAAACTCGGTCCCAGTCCCCTGCTCGTTTTTTTACCGGCCAATTGATTGCATGACTGACAATGTTTCGTCTTAGTTTAGAACTTGATTGGCTGATGATTATAAAACGTTTTTCACAGCCAATAAAAAAGCTAAGCAAAAGCAATCGTCCCCTGGGTGCTAGAGGTTCTACTGCCCTCTCTGCACCCATGCAGGGTAAAGCAATCGCCGAATAGGCCTAGACCTTTTGCAGGAATAGTCGTGGACGTGCTGATATATCACTTCAATAACCAATGAATTGCACTCGTGATGCTTTACTACTGGATGGCAAACAAACTGGCAAACGCTGTTTGATCGACAATCAATTGGAAGTGGAAAATAGCATTTACAAACAGGTTTTGCTAATGATACTAGAGATCTCGTACAAGTGCCGTAATTTATGCGGGTATCAGCGGCCATCCCGAGGGGGCGGCCCCCGGGCAACCCAGGAGCTTAGCAGGGGATTTGTAACAAAAACATGCCCCACATGCGGGGCATTAGAGCGCTTTTGCGTTTTCGTCAAAATACCCCGGGGACATACCCACGGGGTTTGCACGTAGTCTGCTGTCTCAACGTTCAGCGGTTTTCGCCACAGGACTCGCTTAGGCCTAGACACAAATATCCGGATATTTTTTTAGATATTTAGAAGGTTCTAGGATATTTAGAAAAAATCTAGATATTTAGAAAAAAAAAGATATTTGGGAGATATTTACAATTTTCTTATAGGCTTTATGCTTATTTTCTCTGTTTTTAACATTTGAAGCTGTTTCACTCAATTTAGTGTCAACAATAGTATCCCATAAGTCTTATGGTAGCCAGTACTGAACTAGATGGCAGATGCTGAGGAGGGGTCTGAAGCTGCAGTCGTTAATAATCGTTAGCTATAAAACTTTTGCTCTTATTGAGTCAAAATTAGTCAAAATTGTGATATTTATAAGAAATATAACAAGACATTTAGAACATTTTCGAGATATTTCGAAATTTTTTCGAGATATTTAGAAAAAAACCCGAGACATTTAGAAAATAAATTGGGAGTTTCCGGAAACATATTTAGCCGATTTTACGTGATATGTGTCTAGGCCTAGACTCGCTCGATCGATCGATCGACGTTCTTCGATTTCTTTGACCTTTAGGTAAGTCATATCATTCAAATTAAGATATTAAATTAAGCCATCCACTGTCGGAAGACAGAACAAAGAAATAAAGAATAATATTTGTATAAAACTATTAAGATTTTTGACACTTCTAAAACGTTTAGCTTCTAATACTTATAATATGTTGCCCAGGTTGCCCCAGGGGTGGGGATTTTTGTCACAATTTTCTGCCCCACCCGAGGGGTTTTAGCATGTATTTGTCATGGCTGCTGTGACAAATGCCCCTGGGTGCCCGGGGGCCGCCCCCTCGGGATGGCCGCTGATACCCGCATTACTCTTTACTTTCGACACTCGGGATCCGCTCTCACATTGATTTAAAAACATTCATTAAATCCAGACAACTGTCCCGTCAAAGACAGACTTTTGCTTCAAAATCTGTCAAATAATAAAAGCATATATAAAAGTGTCTATAGCTATGTTCTGTAATACGACAGGAACACTCGAAAGCCGTGAGAAATAACTCCTCCCAGCTCCAGTGTAATATCAAACTTTTCAAGGCCGGTTTACGGCCAGTAACTGCTAAGCCGATGAGGGGCTTGCCATGGGAACGAGGTTGCCCTAGTTTTGTTTTGTCAGAGCAGCTAACATGTTTCTATTTTGTGCATCGTAAACTGTAATACCCAAGTGACTGAATTAAAACAGTTTTTCAAACCGCACAGGTGTATACGTAGGTGTGTGGAGGTTTGGTCCTTTTAGAGTCCACGAGGAATGGACTTCAGTCAGACCGAGTGTCAAATATTAATCTGAGTAAGAATTAGAAATGAACGACATATCAAGAAATATCACACTAACAGAATTTGAGGAAGATTGGTTTCATAATTTCAAAAAAGGTGAACTTTCAAATCTTGAAAAAATATGAGAATGTACCCAAACCCATACATGATATTATTATTGAAAGCTTTCGAGTTTGTATTAATTTTATCCAAACATTCCCAAACTCGGTAAACTTACTCATTTTAGTCAGGTGATCTTTCTTGTGATGTTCATTCCCTTCAATGAACGGGAGTGATTTATGGGAGTCCCTCGCATAAAAAACAAGGCCACGAGGGCGCATCAATGCGAGGGACTCTAATACTGCGTTTATAACAGAGCTAAAGTTTCCGGATTCATATTATTCCCTGTAATATCTCAACCAGGGTAGTGGAAGCAGGTCCTAAGGCCCTTGTTTAGCCTGTAACAGTTTTATTCTTCGTCATAACATTGGTAACTCGATCGCGTCAAGAGAGATGACTAGAGATGTGATTTTCATGTAAGACTGCAAAGGAATGCAGTGGTGTTAATTTTGTATTGTTAAAACTCTCGATTTGATTGGTTTAAACATAAAAATCGTCCAAAAAGTAAGAAGAATAATTTTCTCTGATTTTATTAAAGTTTGATGAAATAATTTACATGGTGGTTCCATGTCGTTTATAAAGGAAATCGTATGCGAGGAACCTTGGTTGGAAAATGATTTCCTCATTAAAATGGAATGAAAAAGCACGATCTACAAACTCATTTTATTTCAAAATATTCATCCCTATCGCCCAGTGTATCTATATTCTACAACACTCGAGAATCCTATGTGAGGGAGGCTCATTGCTGCAGAACAATGGATTCTGCTATACATGTAGTTCTTAGCCGAATCATTAGTAGACCGTGCCTCGCTAGCCAATGGGTTATGCTAGCTATATCTTTGGAATGTTTTATTTTAGTTTTTCAACCTGTTTAGTTATCGTTGTCTACAGTAGGTCTCACTATAAACAGTCGCTAAATTTCGTTTAACAAATTGAATATATTTTTCATTCTCTCCACCCTTCATTAAAGTGCTCCCTAACCTCTTTCCTTCATATAAACTATTATAATATTTTGAGTAATTCTGCGAATAGTTTTGTTTTTACTAGATCAGTTGTCTTCGTGTTGAAGTTTGTTGAAATTGGAGAAAAGCGACCAGGCTCTTTTCACGACCGAGCCACAATACACTAATTAGAGGCATGGGACTAGTACATTGTGCATTGTGTGACGTAAGATCAAGAATTCATAACAATAGAAACTACAAGTGCCAGTGAACAATGGCTTTTGGCCTGATCTTACGTCACTCGACCAAGACCTTAAAGAGCGTGGTCCTGAAAAAAATAAAAAAGGACTTTACTCATTATTTAAAATCGGGAATTATACCGATTTAACTTTTTCTTAGTTTTCTTTCGTCTTCAATTTTCTTCTTTTAAAACTTTGATAATAAATAAAACTAAAATGAGGTTAAGGGCACTGTAAATCACTGTAAATCATTGATTATGCCATAAAATGTCTACAAACTTGCAGTGAAGCAACTTGCTAAGCTCGTCTCACTTGAGTAAGTTTTAGACATTTGATGACATAATCTATAACCATGCAATAAGAGAACAGACGATGAAAAATGTATGCCACTTGTTCAATATTCCAAAAGAAATTAAGAGAGTTGTGCGAGATATGTACAATGTATGACATACACTCAAATAAGTTATATTTGTGACGAAATGTCAGTGCGATTGAATTCAACATTTTAATAAAAAACTATTACTATTAAGATACTCTCACAGGCAGCACAAACCCTCTAATTACTTAAAATATTAGCACTTGTATGGAAATTCACTACCTTAATTATGCATGAAATACGATAGATTTATGAATACGATTCTTACTTGCTTTCATAGTGTATTACTTGCCACTGAATCTGTGTAGGAAATGAAAACTCGCTAAAATCACTTTATAGCAGCCCCATAACAGATAGACAGTAAGTAATACCCTATGCAAGACAGCACTGAATACCCTATGCAAGCAAGGTAAAGGACTGGTCATCACAAAACAGCAGGGGGGGGGGGGGGGGGTCAGAATTGTTGAACCCCCCAAAATAGAGGGTCATAACTGAAAAATAGGTCATTGAAAAAGGGGGATTATAGGGGGGAAGGGCATAATGTTTCATGCTTATTTGCAGGGGAGGGTAGGCCTGCTATGCAGACGTATTTTTTCACTCATAAATTCGAAGAAAAAAGTAACGTCTGCTTACCCGAGCGCTTAATTAGTTTCCAATATGCAAGCAGACGTCAGCACGTTTGTTTCATTTTTCTGCCCAATCAAAGCCATTGTTAGAATTTTAGTGAATTGACGTGCCAGAGAACACTCTCCTATGATTGGTCAATGGTAAATGTATTACGTCACTTTCCAGGATATGGAAGGTAAAATCTGATTGGTCCATAACACAATGTGTGCATATTAGAAACTAATTAAGCGCTCGGGTGAACAGACGTTACTAGTTTCTTCGAATTCAAGAGTGAAAAGATACGCCTGCACAGCAGGCTAGGGTTAAGTTAATTTTTGACTTTTTGATTTCCTGCTGCTGTACAGAATTTTATTCATAAATCTTTCATATTTTTAGCACTAAAGCCTAAAGGTCGTTGAATTCCCATACAAACGTTATATTTTAATTGATTAGAGAGCCTGGGCATTCCTGTGGTATGCTCTGAATAAAAATGATGTGGATGTTATGGTATTATAATCCACCAAATGTTTTCTGTCCCTTGTGAACATATTCAAAGGATTGTGAAAACAGTAATCTATTATGTGGCATCAAAATATGAACCAATATTTGTCCTTGGACCTTATCTGTTCCTCAAAACTCAGTTGTCCCAGAGGCAGATCCAGGGGGGTGGGTTCTGGGGATGCAACCCCCCTATGACTCTTGGAGATCACTGGAGAGCATTTCAGAGTCTAGATTAAATTAGAAATGTTTCAACCAAACCCACAAATGACTCACTAAACCCCCCTTTTCACAAAATTCTACATCTTCCCATCTGCTCTAGCTCACTCTCAGGAACTGTTTGCTTCTAAGAACAGATAATATCTGCAGACAAATTAAATATCAGTGCATACATCACCACCACAAGTAAGTTATTGTATATTTCCTTGCCACAAATACAATAACATGTACATGCATATGTAGGTAATTGTTTAATATTAACTTCACTGCTATTGTCCTCTGGTATACAATGTACATGCAAGCACATCCAAGATGTTAAGATGAGGCCAAATGTTTTATCGTTAAAATTGATTCTGTACATCAAGTAAACAGTTGAATAGTAAACTATTTCTTGATTTGGGTATTGCGTCTAAAAGTTATAATGGTAGCCTGAAATACAGCTGCCTTCTCGGCTCGTTCTAGGGTCCACTGCACGGCAGCTGTATTTTGGGCTATTATAATGAATATGTTAATGATGCGACATATTCAAAGAGGGAATATTTATTTTAACACCAAAATTGCTGGTGGAGATGCACTTTTATGAACAGTTATTTTTGAAGCTTAAGACAGTTATTTTAGCAAATATTTTGTCTAAATCAGAAGTTTCATTTACAAAAATGAAATGATAGTAAATTCTCTGTCACATCATTAGCATATTCAAAATATAAACCATTATAACACAGATGCAAAACTCAAATTAAGAAATATTTTACTATAATAATTCAACTATTTACTTGATGATAAAAAAATTGGGCTCATAAATACATTACGGATTTTGAGTTCTCCCAACATCTTGCATGTTTATTGGAAACACTGAGGACAAAGCCATTGTTCTATTGCTTTTATAAAATAATAAACAAGTTTCAATATACCAGTACTCTATAATTCTTAACATATGATTTTTCTTTCCAATCAGATCGACAGATCGTGTTGTTTTAAAATGGGAATACTGAATGGTAATTGCGAGTATAATGCACTCTTGAGTACTTTGTTTTAAACAAGTACCAGTATAAAAGGATAAGCCCTTCCTCTTTTCACGCATGGTGAATTTGAAATTCAAATTACAGAGCAGTGGAGAACTAGATGAGTAAATTAACCTATCCTGTTAAAATGCGAAATATTAAGTGTTTAAAATCAAGCAAGCCATCAAAAAGTGACCAGATGGAAGATACATGTTTATGAAATACTTTAGGCAGTATTTTATGACTGCAAACTCAGTAACCCTAGCTATGCATTTTTTTAATGTTTGATTTGAATTTCGTACCGTAAAATAAGTAGGGAGCAGTCAAGCAGAGCATCACAGAGATGTTCACTCCACAAAGGCTGAGTGACAAATGAAGGCATCAATGGTTGGCCTTGTATACCGGAACTTCCTGTAAGCATTTTGGTCTATTAAAACAATTTATTTTAGCCAGTTAGTGGGCTTGGGATTGAACAAACCTGACATTCCTGAAATTGTTTAATGAAAATAGACTTACACTGTATAATTTATAATACTCCATTCACATCAGAACTTAAAGTGCCACTACAATGAAAAATTGCCATTTCGATTTGTCACTTTTTTTAGTGTCAATAGGTCAATCAGTGTTAGAAATATCCAAATTAGTACAAACTTTAGGAGAGCTTACCGGTAAAATCCTGCCATTACTGGAGGCTGTTCCCTTTCAGCAGATATGATGTCAAACACACAACACGACAACCAACGTGGCTTTATGCACACTATTTCATGCAAACCTCGCAAGGATATATACATGTACAACCTTCTTTTGTATTGTAAGTTTTTAATAGTAGAAATATGCCTTCAATGCATTGTGTTGTGCAGGCAAGCCTTGCATGTACATGCATGTATGATGTCACTTCTGCTGAATAAAGGGAAATGGCCTCCAGCAATGGCCAACATTTAGATTCAATACTCAGAGTAAAAAAAAAAAGAGACTTCACGTCGTTGTATCTATACTTAATTGAATATGCAAAACATTGATATGTCAAAATTAGAACGTAGTGACACTTTAATAATGTTAAAAGCTGCATGTTTATCAAAAGAAGTTTAAAGTGACACCCATTCACATCACAGTCATGCTCGCTGGTGTTACATTGTAAACCAGTTTTAAACCTTGCTTAACTGAACAGGTAACACATTCACAATGGCAACTGGAAATTCTAAACAAGTTTTACAAAACACAGTTTTCATTAGATATATAAACTCAGTTGGTGTTAATGTGGTATTATAGAGATCCAGACAAATTTATAACCACTCAAATACTTAAGTACCCTAACCATTACCAACCCTTATTAAACCATTGAATTTTTCCCCCAATTATTATAAACTGTCCCATGGACTATATTTACATTCAAGTACATGCCTTAGTCTATATGTCACATGTACTATTTAATTAAGTAATCATTGTGAAGCTAGTGAGTTTGTAATTTATGTACATGTATGCATCAGTGAATATACAAGAGTATCTCTGAGACACATTGACAATATTAGTATACTTGATCAACCAGCCAAACTGAAATATATTTATAAATGTTTCTTTTGCCATCTGCCATTAAGCTTTTACTCTCCTTCGCAACCATTATTTGTGTCGTCACGTTGCATGACACAAATAATGGTTGCGAAGGAGACTAAAAGGCTTAAGCTTTGGAATGATTTACGGCTTAAAAATGCATAACATTTCAACCTCAGCATACTTTGAATTATGCCATCAAATCTATGTTTGGTGCCTTCAGCAGGCTGTATAATAATTATTCTGTTTCTAGGTTTGCTTCAATCTTGTACACCTGTCTAATGGAAACTTCACAATTGAATTTAGATTTATTAAAAATAAACTGTATCCCCCCTCTATCTTGTTCTTGTGGATTTTCAAATAAAACAGCAAAATTATGCATTTATTTTGCTATTAATGTCCCGATTATGCTGTCCTGTTATTAGCAATTGGCAAACTTTTACCATCAGACAAATTTAAACTACGAACATTACAGGCGCTTGTCACTTTTAGAAAACAAATACATCTTCAAGGCTGGACATTTTTTTATAATGGAGACAATTGTTTTACTTAATTTGTCCCTGCAACTGTATTTTATGTGATTTAGTTGTTTTCTATGACCATGTACACAAACATAGGTGCACAAACATATGTACATTGTACATGAATGTAGTTTATTTCCCTTTTTTCTCCTTGTTACTTAATATTTGCAAGTAAAAGTTTAATAATTATTGTGTAAGTTCCCTAGATGAGCTTCCTGCTCTTGGAGCAACCACAAAGAATTTATGTTTAAAAACATTTATCGTTGTTAACTAATTGCACAACCTAATATTGATAATTGTTATTATTTTGTATAAATGCAATACCTATAGTAAATGAGTTTAATCTTATTCTACCCTTAACATCACTGAAACAAATCTCAAAGATACCATGTTACAGTGTGCCTACTGAAACCAAGGCCAATTTGACAATGAGAACCAATCATATTGCAGAATGAAAACAAAGCAATCCAACTTACAGTTACACGAGCCAATCAGTGTTGAGTAGAAGACAATAGCATTTCAACTTACAGTTACATGAGCCAATCAGTGTTGAGTAGAAGACAATAGCATTTCAACTTACAGTTACATGAGCCAATCAGTGTTGAGTAGAAGACAATAGCATTTCAACTTACAGTTACATGAGCCAATCAGTGTTGAGTAGAAGACAATAGCATTTCAACTTACAGTTACATGAGCCAATCAGTGTTGAGTAGAAGACAATAGCATTTCAACTTGCTCGAGCTTCAATCCGGAAAAAGGCAAATTTTGTGGCCGGCTAGTTCTGAAGTCAAATCTTTTGAATGAAAAAAATTATGTGGATATGCTAGGATTTGTATTCTTGCTTTATTTACGTTTTGCAATGTGGTTAGTTCTCATTGTCTAAGTGGCCCCGGTTGCATTTGTCCCAGTGAAAGAATCTTCCCTTTGTGAAGTATAATGTACAGCTACCAACTAGAGGCATGTCTTGCACATGTAAAACAGTAATCCAATGGCTGCCATACTGTGACAGCCTACCATTGAAACAAGATCCTCGGTAAACCATAGAATTTTCAGACAGCAGTGATGGAAAAGGTGGTCAAAAGGGCAGACATTTTATGACAAACTTTTTACATGTATGAATAATAATAATTATTATTATAAGTCAGACAACTACTTACTGGTTAATACATGTAGGTGGTTGAAAAATTGCTTCAATGGACAACCCAGGACAAAGAATATAATCATGTGATTGGACAATCAGATGTGAAATGGGAAACCATTAAGGCATTAATTATTATACACACTAAAAAGGCTGTTGTCAAAAATGGGTCCAAATATGGTACCTAGCGACACACACTAAATCCTGAAAATTAGGCTTATAGTCTAGCCTTTTTGCTTCACTGGGTATAGTTCTGCTACTTTGACGATGTGCAGGGCTTCTTGTGTGCCAATGCGACTAAAAATTAAGTGTTGGCAACTACAGTTTGAGAACTGGTCAGCAGCTGGTGACTTAGGTTTTGGTATATACTTCATGGTAGTGTTTCGTTCCATATAGTCTCCCTGCATAATCATTTCCTCTACTGTTTTACAGTATTATGCAGGGAGACTATATGGAACGAAACACTACCACGAAGTATAATTATACCTAGGTTTTTCTAAACTTTTTTTCACTTTTAAGAAAAATCGATAAAGGACAACACATTAAACAAAGGTTCCTGCCAATAAATGCAGCAAAACAGACTAAAATTGGCAGTTGTAGTTCTTTGAATCCCCGTGTTTATTGTTTTCTGGGTGCCAATATTGTTTCAGCCCTTTCTCCCAACAGAGGAAGACTGTGTGGACTATTGTCAGTCTTGTCTTACTTCTCTGCTGTTTATTCATAGTTTGCTATATTTTATTATCCGGAACTCAGTGTTATTTACTGTCGAATGAATGTTTTGGAGGAAAACAAATGGTGACCGAAACCTACATGTACAAGTTGGTGCTCAATTTTTTGGTTAGTCGCCAGTTGGATCTTTAATTGAAAAGTTAATTTTGGGCCCTGCCATCACATTTGGTACTGGGTGTCTGATAATCATCATGCCCAAATTGTTGATACCATCAGGGCTTTCAAAGGAACCTGGCTCCCACCAGAGCTCCGGCAACTACTCATCCTCAAACAGCTACATGTACATGTACCTACTCTGTTTGTCACTGCTGATAAAGCTATTGAAATATAAAAGCAAATACAGACAAGTACTTTTCTTTGATGGCCACCTGTACTCAAAAGCATAGTGAAAGCCCTGTATCATGCTTGTGAGATTTTAACCATTTACAGCAGGATTCAGTTTGACCATTTACCGGTGTCTGATTTTGAGTTTGTTGCAACGGTTGATCGTTCATGTTGCTTAATAAGTAGAAATTGGCATGTTGCTAACCAATTTATCATCTGTTGGCAGCTTGGCTTTTGTACATGTACATTGTGGTGGTCGTGCGAGTAAGCAAAACATGATTTGAAGTCAAACACTTGATATTTTCTATCTTTTGATCGCCATTAAAAATGATGAAATTAGTTGGCCACAATAGTACAGGTATTCTACAATGTACCTACTTGAATATCTATTAAAGACAGAATGAATGAAAGAAACACAAAGCACGGTAAGTGGGAATGTCTACATTTTTGTTAGCAACTTGTCAAATTGTGTCTTGAAATGTGAGTGATCACCCACCGTTAAATGGTAACCTGAATACGCTGTACATGACGTATACAGACTGTACATGTATATACATTGTATACATTGATTTGGTGTCTTCATGATCACCACCATGTAGGTACAAACCAGGATCCAGTTTGAATGCAGCCTTGGTTCTCTAGCCTCTGCTGCCATTGAACTGGTCACACACCTGTTTCTTTACTGGACTCTTCTGACACCACGGCAACAAGGACTGTGATGTCATCAGGCTTACCACCAGTTATTTCTAGACCTCTTAATTTCGCTTGCTTTGCAAATGGTGACTCGTAACTTGGGTCGAAGGCCAGACACCTGGCTTTCATAGCTAAAGAGTCTGCCAAGGACTGTATACTATCTGTACTAAAGTCCTGCAAAATAAAAGCATAAATTATGAACCCAAGCATGTGCTGAAATGTGTTAAAATATTGCTATTTTCGAATTACCTTGAACTATGAAAGAAGTAACGTTGTGTTATATGTCGCATAATGTATTGTTGTAACCAAGACAATGTAGCATTGTCTGCACCAATAAAATGCATTATAAAATAGTTTCGATAGTACACACGCTCTGATTGGCTGTAAGCCGTGTTTCTATAACTCTATAGAAACATAGACAGTTGAGCGCGTGCTTGAGCTAGTTGTGAGGATTTACATTTTGGTTATCAAATTAAGCGAGTGTTTCCGTGCTTTTATTCGTTTATTTTATAAAGGAAATAGAAAACATTTTCCCTTGTTTCTATAGAGTTATAGAAACACTTGTGGAAGTTTGGAAAAACTTGGAATAGCTGTGGAAACACACGCCCTTCGGGCTCGTGTTCCCACTGCCATTTCTCGTTCTCCTAAACTCCCACTTATGTTTCTATAACTCTTTCTTAATTGTTGTACACCATAGCATGCCATCTTGTAGACCATAGAATGCCACATTCTATAGACAAGTCATTTCTGATGTTTGAAGACTGCAGCAAGTGCCTTGTTGTTTTCAGTCTGAAAATCTCTGGGAAAATGTTTGCTTCTCACTCATTTAAATTAGGTTTCAAATTTAGAAACATGTTTCTAAGTTTATTACATGTAATTAAAACATAATATTTAAAGAGCAGTATATCCTCCATAAAGGTATTTTTATATTTGAAACCTAATTTATACGAGTGAGAAGCAAAATTTTTCCCAGTCATTTTCAGACAATTAAGGTACATGTGCATGAAAACAACAAGGCACTATCCACAGTTTTCAAACATTGGAAATGTAAATAGAATGTGGCATTCTAGATACTGTCTACAAGGAGGTCTTCTATTGTCTACAATGATGCATTTAAAGGCAAAAACGCTACACTGCCTTGGTACATGTACAATGTACATTAAAACAAAGACTCGACTTTGCAAACTTTTGTCTCTCTTTCAACATATTTTCCTTCCCATCCTAGCTACATGTATCTTTTGACACCATGAAGCACCTCTCAGACAATATTATTATACATAATTATAAACTCAAATTATTTACCAAGTATGACAAGCAGACTTTGAATGTCAGTTTTAGCCTTGCTTTCACGCCGTGATTTTGACTTCCATTTCCAGGTCGGCTATCTTCAAAGGATGTTTTCGTTTTGATCTACACTTGTACCTTCAGTTGGTATTTTTATAACTTCTCTAAATTTCTTAATTGTGAAGCCATACTTCTGTCTCTGGCTCATTCCACATGAGAAGTGGTAAATCTGTAAATTTTTAAACCAGTGATAATACAAAAAAACCCATGCCATTTAAGAATATAAACCACAAGCCATCCAAAATGGGCAAGTCGGGTTGAATTGTAGCCACGCCCACTGTGTGGGGGGTCCAGCTTTGTATAATGCGCAAAGAGCCAAAAAACTGGTGGACCAAACCTAAAACTTCATGTGAAAGTAGTATGGAGACCAGACATAGCCCAACAAACTGGCATTGGTATATCAAGAGCCCTCAAGCTTAGTATTTACTGAACTATGATAATTCCAGATTACGACTATTGTTAACAGGATTTTTAATTGATAGAATATCTGTTACGGACATTACATAATGTCCGTAACAAAAATACCTATTTTTCTCTATTACAGGCAAAATTTAACTCAGCTGCACATATCATTCATGCTGCTTTTTAGTTCACTAAAGGCTTCATTTCAGTGTTCATTATTTTGTTTTAGATAATATCTTTACTTAGAAAAATAAAGGGGAAAAGCGTTACGGACATTACAAGCTGTTGTGTTAAGGACATTACATATTGTTATGTCCAAGAAAAAATGAGAAATAAATGGCATTCAGAAGACTTTATTTAACTTACCGTATTCAGTCACGGATAAGCTACACCTTGTTACCCAAAATCTTCATTTGAAATCAGGGGTGCGGCTTATCTGCAAGAACATCTGCACCAGGTTCCGTAAATATGCATAAATTAACATTTTCAAACAAATAATTTTTATTAACTCAAGCGAGTTAAGGTGTACTACTAAACCACACAAAATGAAAAGAAACTAAGCACTGGTCATTGCTTTTGCAAGAGCCATTTTGATGTAAGTTATTCTTGTTGTTAAACCTTCTTCATCAAAAGATCTTTAAAGTGTCTATCAAATGATTTTTTTTTTTTACAGTATTAAGGGAAAATTATTTAAAATTACATAACTTTACACAAAAATTGATGTAAAAGAAAATTTCAAATGGAAAAAAAAATTGTCCTGACCCAAAATAACCACCTTTTGTGCGACAGATTCTAACTCACTAAGGGGTCTGGAACAGAATTGTGACATAAATACCTTTGCAGTCGCTTTTGTTTAGAGTTTGAAAACAAAAGCGTGTGCAAAGGTATTTATGTCACAGGCCTAATTTACCTGCTTCTGACCGAGCGAAATTTGTCGCATGAATTTTGCATGTTCGACTGAGCTTTTGCAGTTTTGGAGGGTAAGATATTCAGTTCTAACAACAGAAGCCAATAACTTAAACCTTGTTTCATAAAATTAAGTCTGGAGCAACTAAATGCCACCACACATGTGATCTCCATTCCACCACAAAGCTTTATATAATTGCAGTGTTGTCGTTGGCCTGTTACTTCGATGGTTATACATAGTTCCTCCACGAGCAAGAAAATACCACGCTATCCTTGAGTATTTGTGCGGTAAATGGCCCACTGTGTCGTCACTGTTCAAAACTTTCACAGCAAATTAGTCGAACTGATCTCAAAAGTTTATTTTGAAGCTTTCTTTAGGATATATTATAATAAATAATATTGTTGGAGAACACAAATAAACCAAAATAAATGTACAAGGAGAATTTATACATGCAACTGCAGTGTGAAATTCACAGACTGTAATGTCCGTAACGCTTCCTGTAATGTCCGTAACGCTATACTTTTGCAGTAGCAACACAATCAACTAAACCTTTTGGAAATTTATAACTGTAGAACAAAACTTTGACCACTAGCCCATTCACAAAAAAATACTTGTTCTCTTAAGACTTCTCAAAATTCACAGGAATCTGGCTTTTAAAGATGTGAACAAAAAGTCTGGTTGTTTTAGTTGTAATGTCCGTAACGCATCTTTAAGTCAATGGCACAAATACCTTAATATCTGCACTCTTTTTTCTTTCCTGCCAATTAAGGGAGGGAACTCCAAGGTATAATGTATTAAACAAAAAACAGCAAAATCATGCATGTCCTGGGCAGTGCAGCAATTATAAATAGAAAAATTATGTCTGAGTGTAATGTCCGTAACAGTGGAATGGGCCCTCTATGAATAGGCAAGTTTCACATTCTCATGGATGAGCTGGAACGAGCCTGGGCTAAAACAGGGGATTATTTTCCGATGCTAAATTATTAGCTTTTAAGGAATTCCCCCACAAGTCTCCATTTAGGGCTTATTCCAGCTTCAACTCAGTCCATAAGAATACAATACTTGCCTATTTTTCTACATACTTAATTACCTTGAGTTCTGCAACTTCTTTCAAGATCTGCTCCATTGATAAATTATCAAACAGTCCATCTGTGCCCATCACTATCAAGTCATCTAACTCAACACCAAATGATGTGTTCTCTGCTTCATCCAAACTGCAAAAGGATACATGCACAATGGAATCAACTAACAGCAGTATACAAAATAATGTAAACTACAAACTACACGTATCAATCCAAACAGTCTCTTGTTACAGTCTGCTTTCCTCTTTTTGACTACCAGCAAAAATCTACACCAGATTGCATAAAGCATTATAATTAATGCACAAAATAATGGGGTCGCAATGAGGACACAGAAACGTTATTTTGGGGGTCCCAGGATGCAGGGAAAACTTTAAAGAAGACAAAGAGCTTGAAAAGGAAGCAGCTTGATTATTATAATGTTCAGCAAGTAAAATAAAATAAGTTATGCAATCTGACCATTGACATGCCACAGTTAAATCATTCTTTATGTTTCTATATTTTTGTTTGAATTTGTTTCACCTTTAAACACAAATTGTACCATGTGTTCATAATCTTGTTCCACAGGAAATGGTGTACTATAAATATCTGCATATATACATGTATCTGTTGGCCACTCCCCAAACAAGCTTCTTTTTCAAAAAAAATTTAAAAGGTAAATTATAAATACATGCAGGGTCCGAAATTGTGCCTTATTTGGCGCCAATGCAACTAAATTTTGAGTGTTGGCCTTCACAATGTCGATCCCGAAGTCACACAATGTTCTAAGTAAATTTAGCCAATATAACATGCCAGCAAATGTTCTTTGTCGCACGTCGCTTGAAATGTGGTGACCACAATAATTAGTCTTTTGGCGACTAATATTTTTTGGCTAATTGCCAATTGCCACCTACGTGAAATAGTTAATTACGCACCTTGGCATGTACACCTGTAAATGCTTGTACTTGAAGCAAAACTTCTTCAGAGGAGATTGTCATTCCAAGTCATGCCAACTGCTATCGCAACTTCAAATATGGTTACGATGTTCCTTGCCGTTTTGTTGTGTATATTTTAACCATTCTGTCTAACTTTAGATCACTCCCAAATTATTATTCTTTTATTCCCCCAGGAACTGACAAGATTTTCAAGGAACCTCATTCCTTTAAAAGCATGCATAAGCTGCACCCCAACTTTGGTCCTTGTTTTTGTCCAAAAAAGTGGCAGTGGCCTACATGTACATGTATAAGCAGGTACATGTATTTATTTTTTACATGAGGGAGAGCTGGATTATAGATAAGAACTGTGCATGCATGGGTTGCATGTGCTTTCAAAATGGTATTTGGACCTTTACATGTATATGTTGTGGTTTCAAATTTCTATTGGTATGAGATTTCTCATACCAGTTTCAAATTTTCATTCTGGTTTCAATTTTTCATACTGGTTTCAATTTTTCATACTGGTTTCAAATTTTCATACTGGTTTCAAATTTTTATAATTCTAAACTAGTACAATTTTTTCATAGTTGCTTGTGTTTAGTAGGTTGAGGATGGCATTGCAGTAAAGAACATATCAAGTTCTACCAAAGTATTTGGCAATAAAAATACCTTACATGTATCTTGTTTTTGTTGTTGATTTCTTTAGTACTTTAGTTTTTTTTGTATTTTGGGTTACATTAAGGTTTGGATTAGTTCATACATGTAGGACTATTGAAGGGTTGTTTAGTGACTTAGCCCTAAATTAGTGACTATAGCTCTAAATGCCTAGGGACTAGCTGCTAAATTTGTGACTACATGAAGCTCTAAACACCCTAAATTAATGAGCACCCGTTGTGGACGGTTAGGGTGTTTTTAAATGTAGGGTTAGGATTTGTATTAGTTGTCATGCAGGCCATTGAAGGATTACAGTCTTCGTTATTATTTTTATTAGTGACTCACCCTGAGATCAGGGTTTGGTTTACTGGAAACTTACATTTACTGTCCGGTTAGGGTTTTTATTATTATTGGGTAAGCTATTGTATTTTGGTATTAAAAAATGCAAAATTATTCATGTGTTTATGAGTAATGCAGTAAAAAGTATCAATTACTTTTGGGTTTGGGTGAGGTTGTGTTGCATTAATAAAATTTGAACTTCTTTTATTTGACTTCAGCTACATGTTTTTCTCTGGGTTCTCTAGTTTTCTCCCTCCACATTAAATTCTAATTTGATCTGTGGATTAGCCGGCTTGAGACTTTGATCAGCCTCTATGGTCGTTTCAGGTCCTATTTGAAATTAATTCATCTTAACAAAACAGTTTATTACTGTATTGTTGATTTCGGAATAGTTATCTTGGATCCACTTCCATGTTTTTTGTTGTCCGCGGTGTGCAACACGTGTGTGAGCTAGCGATAATGCATCGTAGAGTTTCGACTTTGGAATTACTTATTTTCTTTCTGGGGTGAATAGTTTGTTGTTTGCATAGGTCCATTTTTTTCTTTTTACAGTTTTTTTCTTCAATTTTAGTAAGTTCCACAGGGTTCGTTCGGGACTTTCAGAAATTCCTTCGGTTTTTCATAGAATTGATCTTCAAGAAAGAAGTTCAGAGGCAATGTTTTGCTTCTCTTCTGTAGTTTCAGTCCTTTTATTGCTTTGTCGAAAGTTTCACGGTCGACACACAACTCTTCTAGATCTTCAACTTCGCCTCCAGTTGCCATATTGGGCCATTCCATTTTTTTTTTTCAAAACCCCCCTATGGAAGACCACTGGAATCCAGGGAGATGGGGGGGGGGGGGGGGGGGGGGGGGTGTCCAATGATTGAAAATCCAAAGGGGAGGGGGTTCACAATTCTGTGGATTCCAGTGGGAGACCAGGGATTGAAGGTGAATTTCCAATGGAGAGGGGATGACAATCATTGAAAATCCAAGGAGGAGGGGTGGTAGAAGTTAGAAAATCCCAAGGGAAAGGGGGGATTAGTCAAAATTGAGCTCCCCCATAAGGGGGTTTTGAAAAAAAAATGGAATGGCCCATTTACCGTCTGTAGATCGCATCGATCGTTCATCAGATTTCAAAGTTTCAAGTCCGATTTTGTTAGTAGTGCGCATGCACGAATAAAATTAAGAGACTGGAAACAAATTAGCATTAAGAGAGGGACTGGGTTCGACAATTAGTCACTTATACAATAAATCATGGTGTTCAAATCAACAAGTGCTTCTCTGGCGCATTGCGTTAGACGACTGGTTTCATCGAGAAGCTGAAGTTAAGCCTGACCGGGCGAGGTTAGTAAGTGGATGGGCGACCGCCAAGGTAAGTGATAAGTAAGTAAGATCAAGGGGGACAAGGAAAAAAGGAGATGGAAATAGGAAGGGAGGGGAGAAATAGAAGATGGGAGGGGTGGGTTGTCAAAAAAGTATTTTGTAGGGGAGGGGGTGGGGGTGATTTTTTTCTTTCTTTTTAAATTTCCCCCCCCCCCCCCAAAAAAAAACCCTTTTTTTTTTTTATGAATCCCCAAAAAAATTAAATCCCTATTTAGAATCTTGGATTGAAAAAAATAAAACCAGTATGAAAAATTGATACCAGTATGAAAAATTGAAACCAGTATGAAAATTTGAACTCATACCAAAATTTTTTTGAAACCACAACATATGTTGCAGTTGAAATTGGACCATTCAGTTCAATTTGACCATGAGTCAAAACAAACTAGTTCAATTTGACCATCGGTCATATTCAACTAGTTGAATTTGACCTGGTCGAACCAACCTAGGTCAATTCAACCTAGTTCAAATTGACCCAGGTTTCGCTATCAATGATTCTAAAAAAAAATAACTCTCCCCTCCTCCCTTCCATCCCTTCCCTCCTTTTTCTCTCTCCCCTCCCATATACTTACACTTACCTTTTCATTCAGATGTAATACCACGTACTGAACTCGGATGGATTTGAACTCAGCAGCTCTGCCTTGACACACCCAGTTTTCCACTGACTTAACACACTGTGCCACACAAGCGCTTGTTGATTTCGAAGCAAGTAACTTAAACCAGAACCCAGATCCTCTCGGTCAACAAGTCAACACTTACATGAAGTAGTAACCCACATGGAATATGTCATGAAACTCCAAATTTTCTTCTTCTTTAGTTTGCTTCAAACAATCAATAATCATGTGAACTAATCCAAATCCTACCCCTACATTAAAAAAAACCTAACCATCAACAATGTGTGCTCACTAATTTGTTTGAGTCAAATTGGCCTAGTTTGAATTGACCAGGTCAAATTGAACTAGTTTGTTTTGACCCATAGTCAAATTGAACTGAATGGTCAATTTCAACTACAACATATATATATATTAAAACTATTGTAAAGGCTGGGACACTTAAATTCAACCCCCGAGATTAATTACCTGTCCTGTATAACTCTGCCGTCCTGTCCAGGAGGTGGTATGGCTAGTTGGTAAGGAGTGTTGAAATAATGCTGCTGCTCTGATGACTGATGTACTACATTTCCTTTTCTTATAACTAGGAACCCTGAGTCACCCAGGTTCATTGAATACAGAGTTCTACAGCTTTTATCTAGTACAACAATGCAAGCAGTACTGCTACCTAAGGAAACAAAAGTCAGGAAAATTAGATAATATTGTACATCATGATCAGAGCATTTTCCATGACACACACTAAGTATATGTAAATGCAACCTCTCAGCTAGCCAAACGAATACCTGCTCTTTGATTGAGGCTATAAAGCCTCTTATTATAGTTCACCACAAAATTTTCTCCGATTACGATTGGATGAACTTGATCATGTGATGTGATGCACAACAATTTTGTGTTGAACAATAACAGAACTATTATCTGTTACACAGTACCACCCAAAAGTATGTTAACATTTTTTTTTGTGTAACGTACATGTACATGTAGTTCCGTGCGTGTAGTACATGCAAGTGAGTGTAGTACACTCAAATGTACACTCATTTGACCATACTACACTCGTTTGCATATACTACACAAACAGAACTATGTGCAGCCTAATACTGAAGACAAAAGTTTATTTTCGTTTCACGTCTAATACAATTTTGTGATGAGCAATAATGACAAATAGAGTGTGTACATGCATGTCTCGGAACTATCGGCTGATAGTTACCCTTGGAAATTTGATGTTCTTAAAACTAGCATATAAGCCCTCAAACTGCATTCTCGGGCTTATATTTGTTTTAAGAACATCAAATTTCCATGGGTACCTATCAGCCGATAGTTCCGAGACAGACACACTCTATTTGACTGTATAATAGTACCCACTGAGAGAGGAAGACAATTTTGTGATGAACGATAATGACAATTAGTACATGTATATACCACACCAGTGAATATCACTTTTCGTGTGCTCTAATTGGCTACTCAAACAGTGAATATGATTTCATATTCACCTCCTAGCAAATCGATCCATTTGACAGAAAATAAAACTATAATTATAACTATTTGGTGCTGGCTATTCACCTGCAGTGTGGTACATGTATATACTAAAACAATTATTCACCTCAGTGTCGGATATTTACCTTGTCAAAGTGGCTCCGTAAATATATATCCACCACTATTCACCTCCACTTCGGAGAATAATTGTTAAATAGAGTGTGTTTGTCTCAAAACTATCAGCTGATAGTTTCCCTTGGAAATTTGATGTTCTTAAAACTACGGTAGCATACATGTATATACACAATCCATGTACAATGTATGTAAGACCTCAAACTGCATTCTCAGCCTTTTTGTTTTAAGAACATCAAATTTTCGCAGGCAACCACATGTATCAGCTGATAGTTCCTCAATAGACACACTATTTGTATAATAGATCCCTTAGAAATGTGATGTTCTTAAAACTAGCTATAGTCTATATCAGCCCTTCATTCTGGGGCTAATATTTGTTTTAAGAATATCATATTCTGTGGGTACATGTAACTATCAGTCTCAACAGGCACACTACTTGTATAATAGTCTGCCCAGCAAGAATGTTTATGGAACATTTGGTGAACAATAAAGACAATATCTAGAGTGTTTTTGTCTCTGGTATATTTAACAATAGACCCTTTGCAGGACATGATACAAGACTGTGTACTATGCAACCACCCCCCCCCCAGGTTGAAAATCTTGTCAAGATCTTGTAAGATCGATCTTACAAAGATCTTACCTAGAAATAATCTTGCCAAGATCTTACTAAATCTTGGAAAGATCTTACTAAATCTTGCCAAGATCTTGCATAATCTTGCAAAAATATTTTGGTCTAAAAAGTTTTTTAATCTTGGCAAGATCTTACTAAGATCTTATAAGAACTTACAAGATCTTACAAGATCTTGGAAAGATCCTCTAAAGATCTTACAAGATCTTGGAATATTTTATTGTAAGATCTTATCAAGATCTTATCAAGATCTTGGAAAGATCTTATAAACAATCTTACAAGATCTTGAAATCATGTTTTGTAAGATCTTAGCAAGATCTTATCAAGATCTTACAGGATCTTGGAAAGATTCTCTAAAGATCTTGCAAGATTTTATCAAGATCTTACAAGATCTTGGAAAGATCCTTTAAAGATCTTACAAGGTCTTGAAATATTTTATTGTAAGATCTTAACAAGATCTTATAAACAATCTTACAAGATCTTGAAATCATGTTTTGTAAGATCTTAGCAAGACCTTATCAAGATCTTACAGGATCTTGGAAAGATCCTCTAAAGATCTTGAAATATTTTCTTGAAAGATCTTAATTATCAAGATCTAACAAGATCTTGGAAAGATTGTATAAGATCTTGAAATCATGTTTTGTAAGATCTTAACATGTACTAAGATCTTATCAAGATCTTACAATATCTTGAAACCTTTTTTGTAAGATGTTATTAAGATCTTAAATGATCTTGCTGATATCTTGATGTGATTATATTAAAATCTAACAAGATCCACACCTACCATTAGCCTCACACTTTTCCCGTTGTTTAATTAAGCAAAATATTGCCATCCAGCCCTTTAAAAATGTGTGCTTTTGTTGAGAAATTCAAATAACATGGAAGACACAAGGTCCACTTTAACCACTGTACTAAAATGGTAAATAAAGTCATAAAATCTTACATATGTGTTGAGAAGTTGTTCCTGTTCATCACTGATGTGTTTATTTCGGGTTTGAGGCAATTTTTACAATTGTTTTAGTTTGGGCTGCCTGTGCTTTAACCGAGTGGCCTAGAACCAAGTCTATCCATATATGGTAGCACTTGCACTTTTCAAATTATAGGCGCCATCTTTGGTTCATTGTGCCTGCTTGGAGTTTTAACAGCCCGCTTAGAAGGTCATTTCTACAGCATTTCAATGCCAATATTCATCAGATGAAAGATAATAATAACTGCTCCAAGTGAGAGGCAGTTTCAGTTATGGAAAGAGATGAATTCCTGAAGATATCCGTGAAGTAGGTGAGCAGAAAATTCGAAGTTGATATTCGGTTCGTTAATTTATTCATATTGCTCGCATCACACTAAAAGTAAAAGGAACACCACTAAAAGTTCCTAATAATACAGCCTAATTAGTGTAGTTGGAGTCCTGTGATCAGTGCATGTACTTGAATGTATTCCAAGATATATTTGAAGAAACTATATTTATGAAAGCTCATGACATGATCACATGTGTAAATTATGTGGTCAAATGAAACCGGTCAAATACTTGCAATAATTTGCTCTCCCTCCCAAGAAGGCAAGAGATCAAACAATTAAAGCTCACATGATCTTGTCCTGGGTCTTGTTAATCCAGGGCTCGACACTAACTTTTAAGACTTCCAAATCAAACTTTACTTGCCACATGAAAATTCTACTTTCCACTGGTGATGGGGTAACTGTTAGTGTGGAGCCCTGTAATCCTCTTGAATTTTATCATTCTAAAATGTTTGATGTTGGAGTAATTATCGATACCCTGATCAACACAAGTCATTTTGGTAGAAACGGAATTGGGATGTAGAAACATATTTGTCGCTCTCCAGTTTCTGGTTGGCAAACTGCGCAAGACCTTATACAGCATAGTACTTGTCTAAAATTGCAATTCTTATTTTGGTTTTAAAATTGTTTTTTTTTTTACAGGCTTTGAATGAAAGATGCAGGACCAAAGTTTTTAACCCTTTCAGCCCCACAAGTCATCCAAATTCTCTATACATTTGGATAAATTTTGATCAACTCCAAATACACTGTACATGTATGTTTATACATGTATAATATCTTATGATATGCTGCTTCCCTGTGATCACCCGTGAATTCTTGAAATTATCAACAATGAAAGCTAATTAGGGAAAAGTAGACTGAAGTAGTGAGTGAAGATCAGAATCATTTATATTTAAAACTTTATAGTTTATAAAATCTATAGCTAATAAACTAAAGGTTAGAATGGCAAGGAACATTCAATAGAATATTACTCTGCTAGTTTTGTCCTAGCCTGCTATGCAGACGTATTTTTTTCACCCTCATAAATTCGAAGAAAAAGTAACGTCTGCTTACCCGAGCGCTTAAGTAGTTTCCAATATGCACACCTCATTGTGTTATGGTCCAATCAGATTTTACCTTCCATATCCTGGAAAGTGACGTATTGTTACATTTAAAAGGAATTCAGACAATACATTTGCCATTGACCAATCATAGGAGTGTTCACTGGCACACCAATTCACTAAAATTATAACAATGGCTTTGATTGGGCAGAAAAATAAAACAAACGTGCTGACGTCTGCTTGCATATTGGAAACTAATTAAGCGCTCCGGTATGCAACTCTCGAGTCCAAACGTATATTCGATCGCTGTCTCTTTGTTTATAAATGTTTACATGGGCTCATTGATTATGACTTTAATCTTCAACATGGCGATACAATTCATAATTACAACACAAGAAATAAGAGAGACTTGCAAAGACCCCCCTCACGCACTAATTGGGGAACTTTCAGAACTTCTTTCCAGTGCTCTAATGCCTGGAATGACCTTAATACGAACATTAGAGAACTTGACAATCCCATTGTATTTAAGAATCAATTACCCTATATCATTATGACGTCACGGCTTGTTTATGAGGGGGACAGAATCGACTTGAACAATAGAATTTTGAACTAAATCTGCTCTGCTGAGGAAAATTTAACTTCTAATTGTCTGGTTTCCAGATATCAGCTGAATCAACGTTTATCCCACAATATTTACCGTATTTGGTGGCTGTTAGCGCTATTCTACGTTCTTCAAAATGCATTTGATAGCGATTTCCTTTGTGTTGTTGCTGTTTTGTCCCTGTTTTGTCCCCCTCCCACGACAGTGATCCTTAGCGTTTAAACAATAGATTGTTTTGATATGACGTCATAGTGATATAGGTCAATTGAAGGCGAACATTTTTAATTGTGTATAGTTTTTAGATATGGACTTTGTTTTTAGCTTCTACAAATTTTATATTTTCTTTTTGTCAACTGTTTCATATATATGTATTATATATTCTTGTATATTTTATTTATTTATTTATTTGAGGGCCCTCCTGAAAATCATCACATCGATGAGTGTGGTTCCCTCAATAAATATCATTGTAATAATAATAATAAAGCAGACGTTACTTTTTTCTTCGAATTTATGAGAGTGAAAAAATACGTCTGCATAGCAGGCTAGTTTTTTCCTAACCCTAAGCTAGATTTTAAGGGGGCTATGTTAAAGTGCCCAGTGCTCGAACTATTTATTTCAAATTGAAAACAAAATGTTCAATGAATTACCGATATTTGCAATCTGACGTTAATTGTTACTAGAGTTAATTGTATGCCTTGTTATTACTTCAATAAATGATTATTGCCAAATGAATCTCTAAGTTTACTGTATAATTTTATTGTGATATACATGTACATGTATGTATAACAATGTACCGGTACTAAGAGTTGAAATGTGAAAGGGAGGTACATTTGTATAGCTCGAATAATTGAGTCAACTATTGGGCATGTACATGTACATGTATGTTTGATATCAGACAGGATCTTGGTCAGGTTGGGAAGGATAATTTTGTGAAATGATAATAAGATTGAGCAGGATATTTATTAGGTCAGACAAACTTATTATTATATAATTGGATCTGTTAGTGGCATGATCTTGCCAGGATCTGGCGGGACCTTGCCAGGATCAGGCAGGATCTTCCCAAGATCAGGCGACCTTCCCAAGATCAGGCGACCTTGCCAGGATCAGGCGGGACCTTGCCAGGATCAGGCGGGATCTTGCCAGGATCAGGCGGGATCTTGCCAGGATCAGGTGGGATCTTGCCAAGATCAGGCAGGATCTTGCCAAGATCTTGCCAAGATCAGGCGGGATCTTGCCAAGATCAGACTAAATCTTGCCAAGATCAGACTGAATCTTGCCAAGATCAGGCGGGATCTTGCCAGGATCAGGTGGGATCTTTCCAGGATCAGGCGGGATCTTGCCAGGATCAGGCGGGATCTTGCCAAGATCAGGCAGGATCTTGCCAAGATCAGGTGGGATCTTGCCAAGATCTTATTTAAAACCATGCATGATCCTGCAGGATCTTGCCGGATCTTGCAGGATCCTGCAGGATCTTGCCCAAGATCTTGGCAAGATCTGAAACAAGATCATGTTGATTACAATACACTCGCTCACTCCCAAAGGGGGGAGGGAGGCACACTCCCAATCTACATAATTATAATGGTACATGTATATTATACCCACCAAACACAGATGACTTAAGCTCTGTCAGTTCTTGAAAGGCATTTTTGATGATTGTTATGGGTGACTGGGTGTGAAGTCCACCTTCTCTCACAAATCTCTTACAGCTTTCCATGAGATTACTAGAAAACAGTGACGAGTCTATCCCATATTGACGCCAGCCTCCCACTCCATCAGCAACACCTACATGTAAAATAAAGAGAACAGGGCTGCACATATTGTAACTAACATATGTTATACATGTAGTTCAACAACTGCTAAGTTCTCTCAAAGATTAAATTGATCATGTGACTGTGGTCATCCACAGATTAACAAGTTACATGTACATGTATCAGGTGTTATAATTCACTGACAAGCCAATATACAATGTATATCCCTTAGGGGTATCTGAGTGTTGCCGACCATAATTTCAGAGTTAGTCACTAGCTGGCGACTTACCTAAAAACGTCACAATGTCCCGAAGTCACACAATGTTCTAAGCAAATTTAGCCAATAAAACATGCCAGCAAATGTTCTTTGTTGTGTGTCGCTTGAAACTCGAAATGTCGTGACCACAATTGAAGGGGTCCGTGCAAGAACAACGTAAGTGACTTTTGATCAAGTTCTAAATTCTCTCTTAGAAAACAAAGAATATCAAGAAGAATTTGGAATTTGATCAGAAGTCACTTACGTTGTTCTTGCACGGACCCCTTCAATTGGTCTTTTGGCAACTAAACATTGTTGGCTAGTTGCCAGTTGGCACCAATGTGAAAAGGTTAATTTAGGACCCTGGGACATGTATTGATTGTTTTCTTGTTACCTGGGCTATGGAAACATCTGCATGTTTGGTTCATCCTGTAATTTATGTTGAAAGCCCAAACAGTTTGTTTCAACTTCAGAAGCCATGCATGGCCACCATGTTGCCTCATGTTTTTGCTCCAATCTGGTTCAGAACTGTTTTGGATTTAATGCCCCATACATGTACTAATGTCCACGCCTCCCACCCCTACCCACCCCCCCCCCCCCCCCCCCCCCCCCAAACCCCACCCCCACTCAAACATCCATTGGACATTAAGCAAAGCATTAAGCATGTCAATGGTCCCCCTTTATACATATATCTAAAAACACCGAGTATTCATCATTAACTGACAAGCCAACAAGTCACACAAAAAAAATCCTTAAAAAATGCGGCCCTAAATAGAGTACCAAAGTGTGACATCACAAATTTCAAAATTTACATGTAGCTGTAGATTTTTTTGAAAGAGCAATATTAAAGAACATTACATACCAAAAATGAGGTGAATACAATGAAAAGTGGCCGAGATATGGGCATGGGAATATATAATTTCTTTAACAAATCACTGTATTTTTGTACTACTGGACTAGCTCCTACATGTACATGTAAGTTTATGATCCAGGACAAAACTACAGTGATTTGTTAAAGAAAATTATATATTCCAATAATGCCCATATCTCGGCTGCTTTTCATCGTATTCACCTCATTTTGGTATATAACGGTAGTTCTTTTATTGTGTTCTTTCTGAAACTGTGGTCAAATGTTAAAACGAAAATTTATTATTTATGACATCATCACTTCAGTACTCTACTCTATTCTTCCATTGGCAAAACAAACCAAACATTAATTATGACTACTAATAAAAGGGAGGGGGGGATCCTATTGCATTGTCTAAGCCCTGAATAAATAATATTAACTCAAGATTTTTATAATATCCCCCACAGGAATCCTTAATCCATTCAAGATACATTGTGTAATAGTATTATATGTTTCTGGTCCATATAAACAGTCGCAGCGATAACAGTGTGAAAATAATTATCGTGGGTAATTAGAAAAATTAGTACAATGTAGCTTCAGGGTAAGATTTAATTAGGGCTTAGACCTCGAGAGTTTTCATTCCAGAAATTATATCAAACGGCACGTGCATTTCGAAATCTGTTCAAGTGTAACACATCAATCAATCTCCTAAAAGCAGTAGAAATGTGATAAATTACGTGTTTGGGGAGAAAAGAAGGGAGGGAAGTTCGATATACTCCAGTCTAGAATTTCATCACTAATCTTTTCGTGAACATTAAACTAAAGTTTATAATAATATGAATGGATTCACATACACATATATTCCCATAGCCAAATATTATTTACACATCATAGCTTTATTTATATACCAAGTTTCTAATTTACTTACCCATGACATTGGAATACAGATTTTCAGATATAAAACAAGCATCTTCTCCGAACACAAATCTTTTCCTTGGCGAGCTAAGATCCTTGGAAAATCCACAACAAACAGCAACCAAACGGACTTTGGCCGTCGATTCACGACCAACAATATGCGACACCGCTTGTCTTGCCTGGCTGCAAAAAAACCGCCCGTAAACTAAGCATGTTTGCATTGCCATTGTCAGTCAGGTGCCAAAGTGTTCCCTCGCAACGGTTGTTTGGTGGTAGGAAGAGGAAATTGGGTTCAAAATTGCCTTCAGTTCACATTCTCGACATTCGAACAGACCTTCGACTTCGTTCCAAAAATAACGTTAGACCCATAATGCAACGCGCAAGGCCCGGCCTCCTGGGTTCCAGAGGCTCGAAAGAGAGTTAAGAGGGGCCTGGGGAAGAAAGTAATTTGAACGAGCCTCTGGCCTCGCGAGAAACGAAGTACAGAATCTGTACTCTTAATTTGGTTGGTCAATGACGCTAACAGGGTCGCGATTGAGTGGTTGGATTTAGCAAACGGGTTCTCTAGTTTCTCTACTAATAAGAGACAGACAAAATCAAAATTGTGAGCGAAGTCAAAGAAGCAAACTTTATGCGAGAGTGCAGGAATGCAATCCTTCTGCTTTAAAAGCATTTCCCAACGTCAAGGAATTAGCAGTGCAAGAAGAAGCTATCATAAGCTTCATAAAGCGAAGAGATGTTCTGGCTGTGCTTCCCACGCGCCAGTCTTGAACAAACTTCTTTGTCGGTTGGCAGAGCTCAATGCCAGATCTTTAAACCTCTGAAGATCATCCATTGACCTCTCCAGCTTCTCCAGCTCTCTCTTACACTTTGAACAGATGATTTTCGAGAGGACATCTTCCTGGACTACGGAAATATTCAAAACACCGGAAAGTCTCTCGCCAAGCTTTTCCTTAACTGACTTCGAGCCTCTGAATATGTTGTGTCTTCCCCTACCCGAAATTGGAATGTTGATTGAGCAGGTTTGACAAATGTTCTTTAACGAAACGTTGGGAGAACAAGTTAGCCTTTTCACGGCACCGGAGTTAGAGCATTTAACATATTCTCTCTGGGATCCATCTGTTTTGACATTTCACCTTCTCGCTTCAGTGCTCCACGTGAAAGTTCGTAATCAAAATTTAATCCCTCATTAGCATACTCAACATGAAAGTGAGATTAGCAGCTCGCGAGCCCAGGGGTTCGTCGCTTCGCTCCTCAAGTTCTCGTCGCTTCGCTATATACACCAATAGGAATAACGCACCTATAAGTTTTCGGTAATATAACGTAAGTAACAGTCATCCACCACAATTAGACGTCATCCACCGTCATCCTGAGCATCACACGTCGTCACTAGACATCATCCGGCGTCATTAGACATCACCCACCGTCATTAGACATCAACCACCGTCATTAGACATCAACCACCGTCGTTAGATAACAATGTTACTGTAAAATCATATTGTAAAAAGGCAAAGAATTCTGACTTACTCCATAAGCTAGATTTTAATGTTTTATCTGTTCAATCAACTCACAATGTTAGGGATGATTTTCTACTGTTTTAATTACTACTCTTACACAGCATTTTTATAGTATTTCGCCTTGTTTTAGCTTTTTATGTACCCTAGTTCTTCTGTAGAAATGACTTACGCTCATAATAACTATAGCTTACGATAATATATATTATAAATAATGTATGTATATTAGAATTGTAACAACATAGAATAATTTAATACCATAGTAGTTTTTATTTTTTAACATAGTTAGATAATTAGTTAGTTAGATAATTATACTTTTTATACACGACCCCACAAGCGGCAACGCTTAAATACTATCGTGTTTAAATAAAGATGATTGATTGATTGATTGAGACATCAGCCACCGTCATCATAGACATCACCCGGCGTCATTTGACATCACCCACCGTCATTAGACATCACCCACCGTCATTAGACATCACCCACCGTCATTAGACATCTCCTGGCGCGTCATTAGACATCACCCACCGTCATTAGACATCTCCAGGCGTCATTAGACATCACCCACCGTCATTAGACATCACCCACCGTCATTAGACATCTCCTGGCGCGTCATTAGACATCACCCACCGTCATTAGACATCTCCAGGCGTCATTAGACATCAACCACCGTCATTAGATATCAACCACCGTCATTAGACATCACCCGGCATCATTAGACATCAACCACCGTCATTAGACATTTGCGGTCGTCATTAGACATCAACCACCGTCATTAGACATCACCTGGCGTCATTAGACATCACCCGGCGTCACTAAATATCACCAAGAGACTACCCATCCAGGAGCCTGACAATCTATGATCCTAAAGTTCAAAGGCTAGGACTTTAGAGTCTAGAGCGCCTAACGTTTATGTTGTTATCATCAATATTGATTTTACATCAAGTTTTGAGTACTTCTTTGAAGAAAGTTTTGGTTTACAGAGAATAATCTATGTTCTACGCTTGTTTGAAATCGTGAAAATGTGACCTTTCCTGACCCACGACCGCAAAAGCCTGGGTCGATGCCTTGGTAGACGTCAAATAATTAATCAGTCAACTTTGCAATAATTTGAATAAATACTTAACATGTTGACTAAAATGGCTTTTTTCTTTACAAGCAACTCGCAAACAGTGTATATTCTCTATAAATCGATGTTGTTGTGATAGAAAGACGCCATGGAGAATAATGCATTAATCAGATGACGTCAACCCAGGGATCGGCCCAGGCGTCATGGGTCAGGAAAGGTCACATTTTCACGATTTCAAACAAACTTAGAACATAGAGTATTCTCTGTAAACCAAAACTTTCTTCACAAAAGTACTCAAAACTTGATGTAAAATCGATATTTATATATTTATATGATAACAAAATAAACCATGTTTATAAGTGAATAATTATAAAAACACACTACATGTGTCTGTCTGTATGTGTGTTTGTTCCAGCGATCTGATTGGTCGTATAATGTTCACCCTTCTGGGAGGACATACTTCGAATTGCGTCATTGCTCACGCTACGGATTACGTAATAGCGCGCTACTTACTAGACAATGTCAATCGTTTTCAAAGCATTCTGCTCAGTTGACTATTTCTCGTTTGTTGTGGTCAAAAAATAGTTTACTGTCAGTGGTATTTCCTGCTATTTAACACATTTTGCGTCACCATATATATGGTAGAAATTGTTCGCGAGTGAACATTTTGACCATGTGATGACACAATATACTGTAAATAACAGGACATTCGATCAAATGCCCCACTACCAAGGCAGAAAAACTGTTCAAATGCCCCACCAGTTTTTCATCCAGGCTGTTCAAATGCCCCACCATCAGGGACCGGATCAGAAAATTTTACAAGGCAAAGACTATTGACAAATAAATGAAATCATTGTTTTATTCAGAATCTCTGACTCAAGCAATTCACAGGAAACACCAAAGGTGAAAACCACCTTCAACCGGTCCGATCGTTCTTGGTTTCAGTTTCTTTTTCAACCCCGACACCCCCCTAAGAAACGTCAGAGCGATTTATCGATTTTAGGCGACCATTGCGCATGCGCAAATGTAGCCTTATGAAGTACTGAAGTTGGGACTATCTATGTCCCGGCATCAACCGATAAGTGACAATTTAACTCAGGGGAAATAGTGTCGAGTCAGGTGAGGAAAGCTGTAGAATAAAGTCCTTTGTCTATTCAATTATTCTTTTGTTAATATATTCGACAACAGAACATTAGTTTTATTGCAA
Source organism: Actinernus sp. WN-2022 (assembly GCA_030867875.1). Lineage (NCBI taxonomy): Eukaryota > Metazoa > Cnidaria > Anthozoa > Actiniaria > Actinernidae > Actinernus > Actinernus sp. WN-2022. Next base: position 11,360,502 of record JAOWCC010001729.1, read on the forward strand.
GTAAAAGGTTTTGATGTGTTGGCTCTTCGTTGTTTCTCGAATAAAAATATTATTTTAACGAAAAGCCCGAGGGACCCCGGCCGTGTGCTAAAAATGTAATAACTAAATCATGGGATATGAGACTTGACAACGCGGCTTTCGGCACCTTCCTACGGTGAGACTTCGCGGAAGAATAATCGGTGAGAATTTTGTCCTGCTCTGCTTTCATGTTTGTGCTCTTACAATATCTACTGTCAAGAGACGCAAAGCTGAGCACACTAAAATCTTTGAGAGCTGTTTTGAACCGAGTGTTGTGTCTCTCCAGTCACTGTCGTATTGCCAGGCGTAAAAGCAAACTTGAAAAGCTAATAAAGAAATACAAAGAAACATAAAGTAATATTTAACAATTGGACCCGCAGCCCGAATGGGCTACGAGTCAATAGCCCATGAGGCGCAGCCGAATGGGCTATTTAACTCGCTCGTAGCCCATGAGGGCGAGAGGTCTAATTGTTTTAGTATAAACTAACTAGTCGGACAGTAGAAAATAATAGAAAGAAACAAATTGAAGTTGAAAAATGTTATTATTTCGTGAAAATACGTGCGGTTTTTCTCAACTATATGGGCTATCACAAATAGACCTATAGTAGCTAGGGTAGCCAATCAGAATGCAGGATTTGTAATAGTCCACTGGGTGGTTTATACTAAAAGGTATTAGTATATACCACACCAGTGAATATCACTTTTTCGCGCGCTCTGATTGGCTACTCAAACAGTGAATATGATTTCATATTCACCTCCGAGCGAAGCAGCGATCACCTCTATCGAGTTTTTGTCCATTTTACAGAAAATATAATAACTATTTGGTGCTGGCTATTCACCTGCAGTGTGGTATATATACTAAAACAATCATTCACCTCAGTGTCGTCGGTGAATAGCCGAAGCGGCTAGGTAAATATCCACCACTATTCACCTCCACTTCGGTGAATAATTGTTAAATATATAAAAAAATGTTTTCAAACTCTGTGCACGTGAACGAGACAAGCTATTGCTGAACCAGAAGCTGACATTCAAATGAAGTGAACTGACGAAGGTACGTGTCCAGACTGGAACAATATGGGAAGTGTCTTGTGCACTATTGGTGAGGTGCAACCCATCCCCAGAGATTCAAATAACAAAGACGTGGTCGCCATGTTGGATGAACTAAGAAGAGAAGCCGATGAGAAGCTAACGAGAAATCCTTTGAAAAAGGGAACCAAGATGGCGGCGATGACGTAACGTGCACCCCAGCAATTATAACAAATATGTAGGGCTGTTATTGAATGCATTTGATGTATTAATTAAGACCTAGAGAGTATCGTGAATGTTTTAAGTGCACGTTTTGGAGTACTATGTTGTTATTGTTTTACATACGAGTGAAGGTGAATAAGTGCAGCTCTTCTCAAAGGGGAACTCGAATCGAAATGAACAAAGATTTTTCACCGTGAAACGACATGTGAAATCTCTCAACCTCATATAAACCGACAAAACTTTGCCGTGAAAGTCCGTGCAAGAGCCACTTAATCGTTATATTTGTAGTTTATTTCTAGTAAATAAGTTGATCGTCAAACAGACAAACGGCCCGGGCAACCCATCGAAGTGTGAATAAAGTTTGAAGTAAACATGTCAGCGAGCCTTTGAAAACTTTAGTTTTAATAGTAGCTAATCGTTAACAGAGAAATACCCTACGAGCAGAGCCTTATTTTCATTGGTTTTCTAATTTCATTCCACGGGAAACACATTGAAGTGTTAATACCGCGAATAAAGTTTGAAGTAAATATGCCCGCGAGGGAAAGAGAAACCCATCGAAGGCAAGGAGTACTCTGTAGCAATTAAATAATAGAAGTTAAAGGGTAGGCTTGTGAATAAAAAATTGAAGGGAGGAGTGTCCAATAGAAATTAAATAATCGAAGTGGACAGGTAGGCTATATTAAATCAAAAATATAACGAGATGGGTAGACCATAGTAATTCCAAACTCAATGGGGTGTGGCCTGTGATAATTAAATAATACAACAGGAGGGGTACCCTATAATAAAATTAAACAAGGGAAGGTAACCAAAATTTATATTCTCAAAAAATATAATAATGGTCGGCGATGTTCGCATTGCAGACCTATTTTTTCATGGAGCGGTAATTGGAATCATCAAAATCACGGGCTCAATTTATGTTGGTTGAAACCGCTGATCGAAGTTATGCGGAATGCCGCAGGCAATTACATTAATTAACAAGGACCTGATTAAATATGCAAGGCATGAGGTTACTGAATTATGCATATGTGATGTTACTGAAAACTATCGATTTTTCCACGGAGAAACGTCACAGGTCAAAACCCCCCCACCCCCAAACTTCGCTGGACGTTTCTCGTGGAAAAATCGATATGTGACGCTTCCCTAATAAACATCCAACGAAAAAATATGAGGATAAACCTCTGCTAGCAGGGTAATAAGACTTTTGAAGAGGCAGTCAAAATAACACTAAGATATTTTATGTCATCTATTTAACTTAGAGTAGACTATTCTGCTGGTATTCTATTTTTTCGAGGGAACGTACGTGGGAGCACAGGCACGCTAAGCTAATGATTTTTCCGGGGCCGGGATGAATAAGAATGTTTAGAAAAATCTGAAACTGTACTAAAATGATCAATAAAGACATGACATGTTACCTTTGAGAAGTTTTTCCTCTTCATCGTGTAAGCTTATATGTATTTTAGTTTGAGGCAATTTTCGGAGCCTAATATTAAGCCAAGTGTACACAACAAGTATTTTAGGCACATTATTCGTGTCGCGTAAATGCCAACGTTTCGGGTACATGTGCCCTCTAGTGGCCGCGAGACCCTGTGAAAACTGTTTGGAGTGCCGTGCCCCACACCGCGGCAAAACGTCACGCGCATGCGTATTTGCTATTTCTTGTCGGTGCGCGGCCGCCACTAGTTTCCCGCAAAAACTGAAATGAAACAACAGGCACATGTCGTGATTTTAACGTTTCTGCTTAAAAGTATTCATTTGTGAACTGTTTTGTCAAAAACTAAGAAAACTACTTAAAAGCTAAGCCTAAGATTTTAACAGGTTGAAGTTTTCTTAATTTGTAATTCATTGTGAGTTTACTAAGTTATTTACTAAAAAAGTTGAAACCCTCGGTAATTTGTATTTGATAGCAGAGCCTTCGTTCTTTTGGCCAGCGGAGCATACCGTTTTGCCGCGGTGTGGCCGTGCCCAAGCATGGAGTGCCATGCCCAAAACGCTCGTCCCACAATATGAGGGGCCAAACAAGTCAAAAGTCTTGCCGGTTGAATTTATTTATATGATGTTTGAATTTATTTATATGACGTTTGAATTAATTTTTATGGTCTTTGAATTTATTTATATGACGTTTGAATTTATTTATATGGTCTTTGAATTTATTTATATGACGTTTGAATTAATTTTTATGGTCTTTGAATTTATTTATATGACGTTTGAATTTATTTATATGGTCTTTGAATTAATTTATATGACGTTTGAATTTATTTTTCGGTGTTACCTTGATTAATTTTTATGGTCTTTGAATTTATTTATATGACGTTTGAATTAGTTTTTATGGTCTTTGAATTTTCATTACATGATGCCTTGCGCGCCCAACAGGCTTCAGATACAGCTGTCTTAGCGTAGGAGCATGCGTTACAAGGGGTGATGTAATGGCGGACGAAGCACGAGGAAATCTTTCTCGTTTAACAAGAGCGTGCAATGAGGCATTAGATGCCATTCTTCAGAAGAATTCTTCAGAATTCTTCAGAAGTGAGAAACATCGAGTTAGATTTGGTTCAAGTTCACTGAATACAAGTGTGTCCAGTGTGGGAAATGAAATTGCTAGCTTCGCGATCGGGACCTAACCCTTCAAAATGTGGCAGACCATCTACATCTACATTTATGACTGGACAACGCTTACGCATCGAGTTCAGGAACACGATAGCACGATAGTGCACATCGAATACGATAGTGCATAAAGATCTAGTAATAATACCTGACCCTGAAAAAAGTGTTGTTCCAACGCATTCCAGTCGTATAAGACTTGAAAAAAGAGGTTTAGTGGTTCACGAGTTCCCGTTTAATCGGTCTTGGAGTCCAATGGAATAGCCCACTTCCGCGATATGCTTTACTTGTCACGCACAAAGGTTTCAATACGAGGCCCCGTGCTAAATTAAATTTATTCTTTTCACAGAGAAAATAATAAATTTAATTTAGCACGGAGCTTCGTATTGAATCCTTTGTGCGTGACAAGTGAAGTATATCGCGGAAGTGGACTATTGCCGCGAAGCAGCTACCAAAACAAGATATGCTTTTCAAATTTGCAAAGGTAAGGATGATGGATCCTGGATCCCAATTAAACGGGAACACGTGAACCACTAAACCTCTTTTTTCAAGTTTTATACGACTGGAATGCGGTGGAACAACAATTGTTTCAGGGTCAGGTATTATTACTAGATCTTTGTGCACTATCATGCTCGATGTGCACTATCGTGCTATCGTCAGTGCTATCGTGCTCCTGGACTCGATGCGTAAGCGTTGTCCAGTAATAAATGTAGATGGTCTGCCACATTTTGAAGGGTTAGGCCCAGATCGCGAAGCTATAGTTCAAATTAAAATTGAGGTCTAGGCGCTGCGATGAAAAACATCTGGCAATATTTTCATTTCCCACACTGGACACACTTGTATTCAGTGAACTTGAACCAAATCTAACTCGATGCTTCTCACTTCTGAAGAATTGCACGCTCTTGTTAAACGAGAAAGATTTCCTCGTGCTTCGTCCGCCATTACATCACCCCTTGTAACGCATGCTCCTACGCTAAGACAGCTGTATCTGAAGCCTGTTGGGCGCGCAAGGCATCATGTAATGAAAATTCAAAGACCATAAAAACTAATTCAAACGTCATATAAATAAATTCAAAGACCATAAAAATTAATCAAGGTAACACCGAAAAATAAATTCAAACGTCATATAAATAAATTCAAACATCATATAAATAAATTCAAAGACCATATAAATAAATTCAAACGTCATATAAATAAATTCAAAGACCATATAAATAAATTCAAACGTCATATAAATAAATTCAAACATCATATAAATAAATTCAACCGGCAAGACTTTTGACTTGTTTGGCCCCTCATACCACAATCCGCCGTTTAAATAGTTCATTATCATTTTGATTAAAGAATGGCTCATCAATCAAAAGCAACAAAAGACAACATCGCCAAATGTTGTTAAATTAACGAAAATAATAATATGTGAAGCTAGAAATGTTTTCTATAGATGCCTCTTCGTACAAACTCTAGTAAACTTTAAAATGTTATTTCCTTCTGGCATCGTCTAGCCGTCAAGCGTTCGCGATAAGAATTAATCCTTACTTAACTGAGACATTCAGCAACCATGAGGCCAACTGAAGGTCTATACAAAATGCGACGTGAAAATGTGCGACATGAAAATCGGTTATTTTGACCGTTCTCTGCAAAAATAAATCAGAGAAAATTAAAAGCCCGTATTTTTACCTTAACAAGAGAGTGCGAACGCAAAAAACATAGAAAGAGAGATAGTTTATTAAGAATTACATCGCAGCCAAAGGACTGAATTCATTTGTGTAATCTAAAAACACAAAATACTATTAACAACTTTAAAATGTAAAAAAAAACTGCAACTAATAAGGGTATTACAACACAATATATACACTTACAATTAATCGAAAAAGTAAAATTTTATTACGGTCTATACTAATATTACAATATATATACGATTCTCAGTTCTCCGATGTACATATATTATGAATGCTATGGTCGGAGAAAGAAGATATAATCTGAGTGCCAAGCACGTTTCAGGAAGAATTAACGAACCGTACATCGATAATATATTGGTCGTACAAACATAGGTACAACTCCCAAGTTTTAGTGGCCGGGTATTCTAAAGCTGTGCATTCCTAAACCACCATATACTGGCCCGCTTTATATTGGCAATTCTAAAATCATGCATAATTCATGAGTATTTTGTCCATGCCATTCAGATGAAGGGTATATAAAGCATCGTATCATGCACCTGATTGATTTGCGGTAGAAACACAGGTCTATATGTAGACTTCATTAGAGAGAGAGAGGGGGGAGAGAGAGGGGGAGAGGGGGAGAGAGTAAAAGTAAAGTAAAGCATTCAATTGGAGGCCTGAAACCTTGAATTCTAAACTAAAAACTGTCATTTATCAGTTTGAAAACGTTACTTCTTACCTCCGTGAAAAATGTTACTTTTCAGTGAAAAACCTTAATTCTCAATTGAAAACAATAATTTGTCGGTTTGAAAACGTTACTTTTCGGCGTTAAAAACCGTTATTATTCATTGGAAAAAATCTTCATTATATCATAATTGGCTCAGAGTCCTTTGTCAACCCGGTTGATAACAAAGTTGTCAACCTTGCAGGTTTTAAAATTTATATTCCCCTCGACTTACTCCCTCACACATCTCCTAGTAACTTAGAACTACTCAAGATCTACTTACGTTTTACCTCTACAGAGAAGTAACTTGAAAGAAGCCAAGATGAAAAAAATCAATGCGTTACGACTCGGAATCGAACTCGAACCCTCGCTCTTTTGGTTTCTAGTCCTCCTATCCACTACACTACAAGCTAAGTCGTTTGAAAGAATCGAGACAAAAAAACAACACGAAGCTCCACTTGTGAACAGTAATTTTATGCAACTATGCAAACAATGATCTGGAATGTAGTTTCAGTCAAATCCAAAATAAGGTTATATTTTCAAAGCATTTCTTGGGAAACCTCATCAATGGTGATATAAAACTGATGGTTATATACCGCTACCTCGGCTTCGCATCGGGTTGATAAATCTCGTACACTCCTAAGACGAAACGGCAAGACATTGGTTGCAAGTCTTATTGAAGTGTCTTCAGTTGTAGTTGTCGGTGCTGCCTAATGAGGGTTTATCAGTTTTGGTTGGACCCCTCTACCCCTGGATTTTCTGTTAAGGTTTGAAAAATCGACTCCTTGTAGTTGTAGTAAAACTATAAAAGAGCAGCTTGATGATGTCTTGCATGTATGGAATCAATAGCTATTTGGCTATTAAAGGCAGGATGGTGGCGATCGAGGGCTTGCCACAGATAATTTAGTTGAAATCATGTCCTTTAAAAGTAAAATTTATTTTTATTTTGAGGTGAAAAAAATCATCTTCATTACCTTGATTTCTTTTATCAACAAGTGTCGAAAGTGATGTTCCAGAATGAAATTCCCATGTCAACAAAATGACCAGAATGCTAGAAATGTTGCAACAAAACTTGCATGCCCCATCGCCCAGAATCAATGGACAATCCAGTTCTGAATATAATTAAGTCCCCGTAAGTACTTGAACGATTGCCCAGTTAATGAGGAGCGGGAGATTCAAATACAAAGAAAATGGCGAAAACGCTTCCACTAGCTTAGGTTTGAAGCGCTCTCGCAGTTTCATTTTTGAGAGAAAAAATCATTTTCAATCGGCTTTTTAAAGTTAAAGGTCACATAAATCAGTAGAGCTATTGACCTCAGTTGTATCTTTCAAAAACCGATGTACCTTAGCCATCTGAATCTAAGCGAGTTTTGACCGAATTTCGTATTGAAAACTGCTCAGTCCAATATTCAGGTCTCGATTTCTACTGAAATATAAGACGCACAAGTCATTTTCAATCGGCTTCTTGTTGACCCTAAAATAAGCTTTCAAATGATTCTTCAAGCTTCCCAAACGGTTAGAAAAAAACCTGTACCTTGGATAAAAAACTGTAAAAAGTTAAACTAAAACGGCATTTCGTGCCACTTATGATAATGTTTGTAGAAGCGGATTTCTCTATTGACAATTATCAAGTAGCGTGGTGTTGAGTCCCATGGGAGGTGATTAAGATCCTGAAAGCGAAGCGGGAACTTTAAAGCAAGCTAAATATATCAACTGCATTTTAGTTGCTTGGATACCAGTTTTATTAGTAAAAGAAAAGAGAAGCTCAACATTATTAACATTCTGATTCTAAAAGTCTATCATGGCTGATAATAATATCGCAGCTCCGTTTCAAGATTGCACTTTTCCCGAGCCTGTTCATTCGCCATTGCTTTAAAGATATAAGTTCCTGCAGAGTCTTTAAACGAACGAGGGAAATACACAAAACTGCGCAGTTATGACGTAGATAAATCCATAGTTCAGCAGTTAGCACATGAGTAAACTTTTAAGCAAACGACTTTCGTACTTCTTGAGCAAAGGGATTTGGAATCCCAGTCTTTAAGGGAATTGTTTGTGTTATAAAACACCGATGTTTGTGAATTGGAGCGGAATTATCCCCAATTTATCGAGCCTATACTATACTCAGTTCAGTTTCATTGGGTGATTTTGTTTGACTTCTAGGACAGCAATAAGCTTGAATAACATCTCATTTTAAAGCTACATCTTCCAAGAATCTGTATTCAGACTTATTTGCGACGCGATTTGAAAACGACTGGGAGAAAATTGAGAACGGCTTGGAACACTGCTAGCCGTTTTGCCGACCGGCTTTTTTACCGCTTCGGCAACTAGCTCAGTTAAACTGTCTTTGTGGGTGATTTTGTGGATCCGATTTTGTTTGACTTCTAGTATACGGATAAGCTTGAATAACATCTCACTATAAAGCTACATCTTCCAAAAATCTGTATTCAGACTTATTTGCGATGCGATTTGAACACGATTGGTAGAAAATTGAGAAAGAGTTGGAACACTGTTTGCCGTTTTGCGGACTGGCTTTTTTCCCGTTTCGACGTGACTCATTCATGAACACAGCTTGCTCAGTTTCTTTGTGGGTGATTTTGTGGATCCGATTTTGTTTGACTTCTAGGGTACGGATAAGCTTGAATAACATCTCATTTTAAAGCTACAACTTCCTAGAATCTGTATTTAGACTTATTTTCGATGCGATGTGAGCACGCTGTGAAAAATTTGAGAGCATGAGGTTTAAGCCAGGGGCTTTGTCGTTTTGCATGAGGATAAACTATTGTTTCGCTCTTTCATTCCATTGACGAGATAGTTTTTTAACTGTTTTACGAACTTCTATTGAATTGACTTTCACACTTGAGATCGGCTTGGGACTAGCAACTCCCAAAGCTCGTTCCATTTGAGATCGGCTAGGGACAAGCAACTCCCAAAGCTCATTTATTTAAACCAATCGTAGGGCAATCCTTTAACTCATTAATATTATAATTAGCTGACCTTAATGTATTCCAAAATCTCGAAGTGTCTCACTAACAAAGCCCATTCTGGGCGATGAGCACGGCTGGCCTAAATTTCAGCAGATGAACTTTGTAAATATTTCGGGTTTGTTTTTATCTTACTGAAACAACTGATCTTGAACAATACTGTACTGGTCCACAGACATGTACTTGTTCAGGTTTGAACGAAATTATTTTAAGTAATTTTCATATGAACTGACGAACCTCGTGCACACGAGGGAGGATGGTTAAAATCAATGGAAAAATATCGAGGCCAACAAACTGTGTAGATAGTCTTCAAGGGAAATATTGCGTAACATTTGAATCAAGCATCGATGGAGCTTTAAAGTGCCTATGAACAATATATTTTTATTTTAGATATCAATTCTACATAGTGATTAGTAGAATGGTACAATATATACTGGTTTGAATGCTGTGCCAATGACTTAGAGGTTTTAATTTCCAAAATGCTAATTACATTGCGTCAAGGGAGGCATCTATTATAATACAAAACATGTTGTTACAACTAAACAAAAAATAGAAATTTGTTTTCCTATATCAACAGAATTGCAAATGCCTCCCTGACGTTATGCAATTAGCACTTTGAAAATTAAAACTTCCTTAACTCAGCGGCACAGCATTCAAAGCAACATTTTTTTTAAATATTCTACTATTCACTTGATTTAGAATTGACATCTAAAATAAAAAATAAGGTTCATGGGCACTTTAACTATCAACTGTCCAGGAATATTAATGAGTACTTATCAAACTCATGAATAATTCATGAAGCAAAACCAAAATAAATGAATGTTTAACGAGTGTTATACATGTGATTTTGAACTGGTTCATTTACATAAACTTTGATTTTCTCGGCCAAAATAAATCGTATCGTCGAAATAACTGAACAACACGACTCTACATCTAGAAGTATGATAAGTAATTTATTAAATTCGAGTCCGTGTTGTATCGCCTACGGCTCGGATCTATATCTACCGATATTTTATCTACCACTTATAATCCAGACCTAGCATTCGGGTAACACGGATACCCTGACTCTATAAACCCCATACAAGATTCTAGCTAGCTTATTAGTATCAGTTCTGTATCAAATGATACAGAGTACTACTAACAATGAGCTAACAAGAATCCTGTATCGAATGATACTAACATGCTAGCGTTAGTATGAGGACGTCTCATGACCAATCACCGACTTCCCCTATCCCGGGCTGAGGGAAACTTTAAAGTACACCTGCTCTCTTATTGCGTACAGTCTCTTCGATGTGGGACCTGCTTTTCTGCACGCTGCGCTCTGCTCTCTTATTGCATGCACACTGTATCTTCAATGTAGGACATGTTTTTTTGTGAGAAACTAATACATCCCACATCGATAGCAAAGTGGGAGCAATCACAAGTTTTAAATATTATGTGTTACTTATCGTAAGTACCGGTACTTAACAATATTCGTGGCTCAAGATTGTATATCAGATACAACATCGCTACTCATTCTGTATCTATCACTTATTGATTGAGCGGGAGGAAGGACGAGATGCGCCGGATGATGTCTAATGACGCCGGGTGATATCTACCGGTAATGACGGTGGTTGATATCAACACAAATACAAAAATAACAAAAAGATTAATTTCCGCATCCACAGAAGATAACTACCTAGCTGATTTGGCTTCTGTAGAGTGGAACCAAATCTATGAGAGTGATAACGTAAATGAGCAATATTCTCTTTTTATGAATATACATAAGAACCTTTATGATAAGCACTTTCCGATAAGAACCGTCAAAATAAACCCCAAAACTAGAAAGAATTGGTGGTGACTCCTGGCATTTTGAAATCAATAAAAAGGAAAAATAAATTGTTTAGATCCAAAGTAAAAAATCCTACACCGCGCAATATTACTAATTAGTATAATTTCATCAGTGAATATAGAGATTCCCGTGCTCTGATTGGTCGAGAATTACGTCATACGTCGCTATATTCACCTCCAGAGCGCCTGGAGGTGAATATAACATACAACTACAAGGCATTTACCAAAATGGCCGCTCGCATATTTACTGATGTTTCTCACGAATAAATAAATAATATGAAATAAAAAGCTTTTCCAAAACCCACTAAAGAAGCAACTAAATAAGTATGGCTAAACTTGAAGCTTATTTTAATCCATAAGCCGTCACAAACAAAGTTTACTTACGAGTTTTGGCCGGGTTGAGTTTATTCGGTCCTCGTGAATCACAACTGAAATAACGTCTAATTAGAGCAATACATAACACAACGAGACTTTGGAACTGTTCGACTTAAAAAGAGTGTACTTACTTGAGTTATTTTCCCCGTGGTCAGTTGATAGAAAAACAACAAGTTCTAGTTTTCATTCAGGAAGCCGGTTGCTGTTATGCTCTTCTCTCGCCGCTCTCGGTGTGTTTTCAAGTTTTATCTCATACCGAAATCATTTGTCTCTTGATTTACCATTGTCTTTGATTCTGTGATGGCTATAATCCACAAAACTACAAACTGTAGTTTGTAGTTTTCAGCAAATTTGTCCTTTGAAGTGAACTCATGAAAGCGGTTCCTTTCGATAAATTTGCACTCGCCGTGGCAGATTTTCAGTCAGCCGAGTTTGCCCACTTCCACTCATTTTCGCTGCATTTCCTCTCTTTGTAACACGGTTCGAGGACTCAAAAGTGAGGACTGCTGCTTCAACTTGAATTCTAGTGTGCATTTGGACTGCTTTTCGGTATTTATCTGACTTTAGCAAATCCATTCTTGTAGTCCCTGCAAGTCTCCTGTCGAGTCGGTTTGTGCAGTGAACCGTAGCGGCACGTGATTATGCAAATGTTGTCACAAAACTATCCTGTCACGCGCGCTTGTAAAACTTATAAAAGGGTCGGAAGTCAGACTAATAATTTCTAGTTTTAATTTCTCTGATATTCACTGATGAAATTATACTAAAACAATTATTCACTTCAGTCTCAGTGACCGATTGGTGAATATTTACCTCGACTTCGTCTCGGTAAATATTCACCAATAGTCACTTCGACTTCAGTGAATAATTGTTAAATGGAAGACCTATCGTAACACATTAAATCACTTAATAAGATTCACCAAACAAAGCTATTACAAGTCTATGCTTGAAAAGGCCAAAGGTAATCTGAGAGCAACATAGAGTGTAGTCAATGAAATCCTGAAAAAGAAAAGTTCCCGGAGTATCCTCTCTAGTTCATAATGATATATTACAAACTTCCTCAAGGTACAAAGCATGCAATCCCTCTTCGTCTAACTTATCACTGGACTTTATATCACCCTATAAAGTACTGGATTGCTTGTATGCTTTAGACCCTTCTAAAGCAACTGGTTATGATAACATAGCTATTAAGCACATAATACGATCTGCTGAAATTATTTATAGGCCACTGTGTTTTATTATGAATACATCTCTAGATTCTGGGATTTTTCCTGATTTAATGAAGATTGCTAAAGTAATTTCTGTTTTCAAAACTGGCAATCGAACTACTGTCTCAAACTATCGTCCAATTTCTCTTTTGCCAACGTTTGCAAAACTATTTGAGAAAATTGCATGTGAAAAATTGAAGATAACAATCTACTTTATCAATATCAATTTGGCTTTCGTAAAAATAGAAGTACATCTCTCGCAATAATTGACTTTATTGACAGAATAAAAGATGCTATAGCTATAGATTAGGGTCAATTATCAATTGGGGTATTTTTAGACTTATCTAAAGCATTTGACACGGTGAACCATGATATACTCCTCCAAAAACTTCGATATTATGGCGTCGTTGGTAAATAAAAATTGTGGTTTGAAAGTTACCTAACTAATCGAAAACAATTTGTATGTATTGATGGTGTTAACTCAAACACCATGGAAATAGATTGTGGTGTACCACATCTCGATTTTGGGGCCAATACTATTTCCAATCTACATGGATGATGCAAAAACTTTTAATAGACTGGCTCACCTTGTTCTTTATGCTGATTATATGAATATCCTTATTCATCACAAAAATATTTAAAATATTATATCTTCTATAAATTCAGAACTCGAAGAGCTTGAGGAATGGCTCATAGCCAATAGACTAACTATTAACCTTTCGAAAACAAATTTTGTGTTGTTCATATCTCAGCAAAAACTGAAACATATGAAAGAACATGCCTCAAACTTAAATATCACGTTTTCTACGAAAAATCTGAAGCGAGTTGATAAGACGAAGTTTTTAGGGATTCTCGTTGATGACCATCTAAGTCGGGAGTGTCACATAAATAATATAGCAGTTTAAATTGCCAAATCAGTTGGTGTTATTTATAGATGTCGTAAATTTCTCAATCGTAAAATCTTAATTAATTTGATTTATAATCTTATCTATCCATATTTATCTTACTGTACCAGTACATGGGGTAGTGTTTATAAAACAAATCTACATTCTTTATAAATTCTACAGAAGCGTGCGATGCGTGTAATAACTTTCTCGGATTTCATGGCACATAGTAGGCCGCTATTCTGTGACCTTGGAATATTAAATATTTATGAAATAACCAAATTAGAACTTGGAGATCAGACCTGCTTTTAGACATCAAAATAATTTCTTACCTAGTACTTTCAATACACTTTTTAGTAGAATTTCTGAGGTCCCACACACACAATACCCGATCGAGATCAAATAAGAATCTTTTTATTCCTAGAGCGAACCTAAATTATGGAAAATTTAGTGTCAAATTTGCTAGCCTCGAAGACTTGGAACAGTATTAATACCTTTAGATATAAAACAATCGCCTAGCTTGAAATCTTTCAAAAATAATTACAAAAAATATCTTTAGCTCTTCCTCCTGAGTATTAATGATAAATTTCTGTCGTTTGCAGCTGTCGTTTGTGATATTTACTATTTTTGCTATTTCTCGTAGATATAATACTTAACCTAAACTCTATTACTTTAATCTTATTTAAAAAAATACATTTATTTCTGTTTCAGTCTAGTTTACACAAACTCTTATACTAGATCTAGTGCACTATCTACATTCACTTTTTATATATCCTGTATTTGTCTTATATATAGATTAATTTAAATACGTTTTCCAGGTTCATAAGCAACTTTAGTAACCCTCGTGGTTTTATGCTTGTGCTCCTCCACATTAGCAAATATCTTTTGTCACATGTCCTAAATGTAATGATTGTTTTGTTTTGTGGAAATAAAAACCTTGAACCTTGATGTCTAATGACGCCAGGTGATGTCTAATGACGACGGTTGATGTCTAATGACGCCGGTTGATCATCTAATGACGCCGGGTGATGTCTAATGATGCCGGGTGATGTCTAATGACGGTGGTTGATGCCGAATGATGCCGGGTGATGTCTAATGACGGTGGTTGGTGTCTAATGACGCCGGGTGATGTCTAATGACGGTGAGTGATGTCTAATGACGGTGGTTGATGTCTAATGACGCCGGGTGATGTCTAATGACGGTGGTTGGTGTCTAATGACGCCGGGTGATGTCTAATGACGCCGGGTGATGTCTAACGATGGTGGTTGATGTCTAATGACGCCGGGTGATGTCTAATGACGGTGAGTGATGTTTAATGACGGTGGTTGATGTCTAATGATGGTGGTTGATGTTCGATGACGGTGGTTGATGTCTAGTGATGACGTGTGATGCTAGATGACGGTGGATGATGACTACTGACGTTGGATGACATCTAATGGTGGTGGATGACATCTAATGGTGGTGGATGACTGTTACTTACGTTATATTACCGAAAACTTATAGGTGCGTTATTCCTATTGGTGTATATAGGACATAAACTTATTACCAGGTTGCCGGCCTCCTGGTTTATAAGAGTAATGGGTTCCCTGTGGCAACTTCCAGGGGGAGAACAAGATCTGCAATGTCTCAGGAGTGTACTCATCGGTAAAAATGACTTAAGACTGGGGGAGAGGGGTGTTAAATGAAAGGGCAAAGGTTGAACTTAACATATTGTACCAGATCTGCCAGATCTGGAACAAAATTAACAAAAATGTGTCTTTGCACAATTGCAATGTAATCAGATTTTTTTTGCCGAATATAAGTAAGAGCAACCATGATTTGTTGGTTATATATTCAAACATCAATTTTAATGCTTTAATTAATACAAAAGTGGAAAAGATCGACACAAAGTCCAGTTCTAAGACACTTTCATTAGACATTACAACTGTTATAATAATATCACCAGGAGCATCTATCTGTATTGGATTTGTGAAGTCGTGAAATCTGAGCCGATCTATGTGAGAGATATTGGCATGGTATTTCATTACTGACAGTTTCATGCACAGGGTATTCCTTTCAGATTGATCTACTGAATGGGTACCTGATTTGTACACTCATGCAGGGAGCCTCGCTGGTTTACTTAATAACACGGTCAAGAGTTTTAGCGATTAATTGGCTGTTCAATATCTCACCCATGGTAACCATAACAATGGCATACTTGTGTGGGAATAATAAAAATAAGACCAGTTTAAACTTTGCGACTTCACAGGGCAAGTATGAAAGATGTATGCTCCTGAAACAAATTATTTACTTAAATTTATATACGAGTAGAGAAGGCAACAAAATTACTCTAGTGACATTATAAATTGTTACAATATCATTACAAAATTATATCAAGGTCAATTAGAATATAAAATTAGCTTTAATGACAGCATGTCACATATACTTATGATTTTAATTATCATTTGGGCTGCATCATGCAAAAAGGGCCCTGACGACATGAAATGGAAATATCTTTTCAATTCGTTCTCTATTTTGAATACCTGTGGTTCCATTAGAATCTGAATAATGAGCACCACAATCTAGCTGTTACTGACACTAGTGTTGATTTCATGAAATTGACAAGAGAAGTTGCAGATGAAATATATATGATTACATGGGGCAGTTGATTACAATTGTAGCAAACACAAATGATAGCCAAATGATCACGAGATGGTTATTTTAAGGTATAACTTGTACATGTACTACTCCTAAAATCATATTACAAGCTAAGTAGAGCAGGATTACTGCAGAAAAGGTATTTTTTATGAAAATATGGTCATGTTGTTCACCTTATTTTACGTATTACTCTTTAATTAGCACCAGGACGTACATGAATGTCATACACGTACATCAAAATAATCCCCAATGATAGGATTCTTAATTTTTGTGGTCATATTTGTAATTGGACATTTGCATCAAAATCACCTACATGTAAATTTCACATCAGACTTTTGTCAATTTCATGAAATGGACATTCTATTTTAGGAATGATCGAAATACAGAACTCCATGTCAAGAATAAAACGAAACCTTCAATCTGTAATTACGAACCCTATCATATGAATTATTTAACTTAATGTCGTCAATGCCCTTTCTGTGTGACACAGCTCATTTAATTATATACCAGTAATTATGTATTCAAAATATATTAGGTTTGGATTGAGAGTCTTAAAGGAGCCATCTAAACCGGATCGATCACGGTTTCTGGGAAACCCCCACCCCTCCCCCACACTTCACCCTAGCCTTTAAATGGTTAATCCTTATTAGTATAAACCAACTAGTGGACTATTACAAATCCTACTATAGGTCTATTTGTGATAGCCTATGGTAGAGATAAACTGCACACATTTTTACTAAATAATAACATGTTTTTAACTTCAATTTGTTTCTTTCTATTATTTTCTATTGTCCGACTAGTTAGTTTATACTAAAACAATTGCAACTCATGGGCTATTGACTCGTAGCCCATTCGGGCTGCGGGTGTAATTGTTAAATAGAACAATGCATGTCCAAGGGAGGGTTAATTGTGTGGGTAGTTTCCCAGAAACTGGGATTGAACCTCTCAACTGAATTAAACAAATTAAGGCATTCAGGATCTGTTGATTACAGTACCTATTTCTTCAAATTATTCTCATTTGCGGCAATTTTCTAAGGCATCAAAAATGGAGACAGAGATGGCTCCTTTACTACAATGTACTCAAATAAAATTGTACATGCATATTTAGAGTTTGACTACTGTAACTAGGGCCCAGTTTGACAACGAGAACCAATCATATTGCAGAACGAAAACATTCCAACATACAGTTACTTACTGGTAAGCCAATCAGTGCCAATTACAAGACAATAGCATTTCGACTTGCTCGAGCTTCGATCCAATGAAAGGTGAATTTGGCCAACTTGTTCAGAAGTGAAGTCTTTCCAATGAAGAAAATTACAAATGTAATTGGCCCTGGTTACTGTAATCACACTGTAATATATAAATTACATGATTGTATCAAAAATAAATCTGTAATTTGAAAGAAAAATTACACCAACAAATTATGTGGTATTGGCCTCAAGGCCCTTTCAGGTGGGGTGTGCATCAGTCCCCTGTCGGAGTTTCAAAACTAGTTGTGTCGCAGTCTCGTAAGGTGGGCATGTCGCTGTCGGAATTTTGTCCGTTTTCTTATTTCACTCTGTCACTCGTAATTTCAGACATTCGTCGTTATTTCATGTCCTTCATGTTGCTGTTTCAATGATGTGTCACTTAGTCGGAATTTACCCTAAGAGGGCCTCTATATTGAGACAAGAAACTGGGCTCTGCATGCTTTTCAAAATTAAAGCCACACATGAATTAAGTTACCAATGTTTCACATAATCAAAGTTGGGAACAATATTATCAAATACAATGTATCAGCCAATGTCTTCATGCACTAACTAACAGAGGGCTTTTTTCATCTGTTCTGTTACTTATAATGATGTCTTTAATCTGCTTCAGCTTTCTGTTCCTATGAATCAAACGAGCAAGCAGAGCAACAGCCACTAGAACAAACAGGCTCCCTAGAATAATGACGGCAAATTCTATGCCGTGTGCAACCCTGAAGGGAGTTAGTACCCTGGTTTTTATCATATCTGCAGTAGCTTTGTCTACTGTTGCAGTCTCATTAATATACATAATGGGAAGAAAGAGACGACCGAGTCCTTGAGTTTGAGCTATGTCCTTAATTGGTTCAATCAATACATTAATTTGTAGTCTCTTGGCACTAGATAGGGGAACTCCTAGGTGAGTCGCAACATCTAAGAATGTCCCATGTTCCTCCTTATTAGGGTTAAGACCTTCAACTTTTCTTGTTAAAGATGGATCCCCAAGATAGAAATGTGGAGCAGAGATAAATAGTGGGATAGTTATAGGTGCATTTTGACACACACTAATGTCTAAGATCCCTGTTGGGTAGCACTCTTTTGTGCAAAAGGCTGCATTGTCAGGGTTTAGAGTAGCATTCTGAAAAAGGCTCTTTGGAGTTGTAAACTGATCTGTGCTTATTCCATGGACAGATGACGTTTTGTCATAATTCATATACAGAGAACGGCAAAGTTGGGTGACAAATACATAAAGAGTATCACTTGACGATGTGTCAGGTGAAAATTGTGAACCATCAGTTCCATTGATCATGTTAGCATATGACGAGTTCCACATTCTTAGATTCTTGTCTCCTTTCCATTCCACCCACTTCACAAGAGAATCAATGTTGCTGGCACCAGTATAAACCGTAGTAACTCCCTGATAAGTGTTGTTCTGTTGCAGTGCTATCTTAGAACTCACATCTGGAAGAAAACTCATATTGAATTCTCTTTTTAACTTATTGTATTCCTTAAGGATGGGATCGTCATAACCCCAAAGCAAATCTTGAACCTTTCTTTCCTCAAATAACGTCTCATTGAAGGAATCAAACAACAAAGTGATTATTAATTTCCAATCTAGAATATCTGGGTAATCCTTCACCAACCCAGCCAGGGTCACAAGAGGGATATTAACAGTTGTAACAATATCTTCGTTGGGATCACAAGATGCACATGAAGTTTCTGGGTCAAAGACAAACCATTGCTTCTCATTGTAGGAAACAGTAGAATTACTATCATGCCACACAATTTGTTCTTTTCTCCTGTGTTCCCGATACGAGTATGGCCCTATTTCTTCCAGGAATGGAGGTTTCCCCTCTTTTGCCTCCATTTTGTTAATTACGTTGAAAATAAAAAACTGCAGATAGATAGGAATATTTGGAGACCTCCATTGCTTGAAGCTGTCTGAGCCTGGTTTCAGTACAAGTTCTGAGTCAATTTTGTTCTGAATTAAGGAGTCAACTAGTGGGTAAAAGGTTACCCCAACAAGCACAAGTAGGATGCCCACAGCGAAAAATACTGCTATCTTTTTACCACCATTGATACAACTTGTTTCTTGTTTGTCCTCCATTGCATTGTGGTCGACCAAAGGCAAAGGAGTATTACCACAAACTAGCTTGGTTTAGCTTTTGAAAAGGTCTTGTGATAATCCGGAAAACCTCTCCAAAGACAAAGTCCAAGTACTCAAGTAGCATTGAGCACATGCACAGTCCAAAGTACGTGAACAAACTTTATATGCCAGCCTTCAGTTGTAGCTTCAGGAAATCGCTTATACACGAATGAGTAATATCACCTCTCAGAATCGTGGATGCAATGGGCCATTCCAAACTGACAAACATCCAGAGGGGGACGAGTAAAATATCCAAAGGGGTAGATATCCACACCAGGGATATCCTGGATGGTAGCCAGGATATAATATCCAACAGCCCCACCCCTATTGAGAAACTTGGATATCCTTGGGGGGAGAGGGGAAAATCCAAGAGGGCTGGAAAGGCTATCCAAGGGGGTCTGGAGAAACAGCGCCAAAAAAAAAGAAAAAAAACATCCAGAGGGGGTTGCCCAAAATTATATCCAAAGGGGTATAGAAGTGAATCCCTCAATAGGGGGGGGTGTGTATATAAAATGGAATGGCCCAATACTCCTGAAGCTAAATTTATACTCTTGAATGACAAACAGCTCGAAGTTCAGACAGTTCGCGTTGCATGCCAGGACGAGGCCGAGGGGAGATCACGTACGGTACCCGAATTACTCAAGGAACCTCAACCACATACTCCTTTATCATTCTAGTGTATTATAAAGGACACGATTTAATACCGACTTGACCAGCGCGTCGAAGAGGTCGAGATTTATACCTTTTTTGATTTCAGAAAAACAATGAGTCAGCGGATATGATAAACTTCTGTATCACTTCCGGTTTAGACCGGAAATTATTTTTGGGGTATACCACAGGAAACCCCAAGCTGTGTTTGCAGATTCTTTTTCTTTTACAGTATTTTGAATGCTCGGTGTTTCCTAAATTAAATGTCATTAAAATCCATATATTTCGGGTAATGGGCTCCTGATTTCGGCTAATTTAAAATCAGAATACACCTTTGAAAGTGATATCTAAAGTGCTATGAAGTGAACGCTAATCATATTGATGAGGAAACAACTTTATTTGACCAAAGTTGTACACCAACATGTACATGTACTAATTACACTAAATTGTTAGAAAATAATATTTGTCCGAGAACAGACCTCCTCTCTCGTGCCAGTCTCCTTTTTCCATTTTCACGCGGCCAAATCATTTTATCACTTCATTTGCGTTGAAATAACATCGCAGGCTAGCTCGGTGACGAAGTACTCCATTGCTCCAAAATTTCGGCCACTTACAATCCTTGCTGACGTCAATGTTTATATTTTGCCTCATTAGCATAAATTAAACTTCAAGACTACATCAGTTGAAGTTAGTACACACCGAAAATTTGAGATTGATATGTTAAATATTTACGGAGAAATTGACTTTCAATTTCAAAACTGTAAAATGGGCTTAGGTGGCCGGGGGCAAGAGTTGCTGACAAGAAGGCGGCGATCCTTTGTCGACGTTCAACCAAGATAGCGGCAATGACGAGTATACGGTGCCTCACCAACCTCGTGACCAGGGCCTTCTCGGTCAGATCCAAGATGGCGCCTGAGTAGCCGCCATCTTGGATCTGACCGAGAAGGCCCTGGTCACGAGGTTGTTGCCCAATGACGTATATATATTCGACTTGGAGCAAGTGGGGTAAGCGATTACTGGGTCAAAAAGCGAGCGCGAGAATCGAAGCGAGAGGCGACTAAGGGAAGTGTCACAAATCGATTTTTCCACGAGAAACGTCCAGCGAAGTTTGGGGGTGTGGGGTTTTTGACTTGTGACGTTTCTCCGTGGAAAAATCGATAGTTTTCATAAACATCGCATCACATATCTCTGCGACGCTATGTAAAGACTCCTGAAGAGAAATGGCAGATTGCGGTTGTCTGCGGGTATCTTAGGGTTATTCATTTTTCTGGCTATTTGAAAAAAATGAAAAATGAAAGCAGTTGAAAGAAATCAAATTTCATTTTAGAAAAAAATGAAAATGAATCTTGGGACATTCAATTTTCATTTTTCAAAATCTATAAAATATGAAAAACAAATATTGCGACAGTCAATTTTCATTTTTCAATAAATATTGCGAACGGTCGATTTTCAAACCTCACTGCGTGGGGACAATTTAGCTAATCATGTAGTCACATGAGGGTCTTTTCGCGGGAAACTCGATCGAAAATAGAGGAACATCGTGGGGACGCCGACTTCCTCATTCTCGGACAATCTCGGTCCAAAGGACTGAGACTCGAGGGTTAACAGGAAGTCGAAGAAAGGCCAGATAAATGCAGACCGGCCGTCGCTTATGTTGATGTAACGCAAGTTAATAAAACTTCTTGAGCAATAATGCACACTTTATTTCAAACACGTGAATGGGCATTGACGTATCCCAAGTCTCCATTTTGCCGGAAGCTTAACTGATTATGAGAAAACTTTGAAGAGCAAAAAACATTATTGGAATACTTTTCAAATGTTGATCACTAGGTCGACAATCAAAGAGAACGATCTATTTCCGGGATGGTGATACAGCTGATTTATGATCGTTTGAATAGATATAGCTTAACTTACTTAAGATTGAATTTTAACTTTCATACTCTTTAATATATAAGTCAGGTGATATGGAGCGGTCTTCCAAAGATGGACGATTTAACCTTTCTTCCTTCCCAGAAGGTCGTTCCTCTTTGATAGCACAGGGAAACAGCTACATGTATGATCATGATGGTGCGAGTGCTTTTAGTAGTAAACAGTTCTTCCACGAACGACCATTACACTGGGCAGTACATTCTTTTCTCTCCCTATTTCAGGTTAAATGAATAGGCCTTTCCCCATAGTTACGGCCTTGAAGAGTACAATCTTTTTTGCGCATCCTTCGTTAAATGAAAACAAATGTATGGCCCTCCCCGATTGTTTGTCCCAAGATTCGTTTTTCATTTTTTTGTGAAATGAAATTTGATTTTTTCAACTGCTTTCATTTTTTGAAAAAGCCAGAAAAATGAATTACATATGATACACGCATTGTCCCACAGCTATCGCATCTAATTTCCCATGTTTTTGAGAACTCACCGACATAGATAGCGGTGAATTCAAAGGTTTCATGATGAATTCAACGTTTTATTTCCACCAAATAGGACTCGGAGATTTGTGACAGTTGTTTAAGTTGGAATAAAAAGGCGGACATGAATGGAACGAGGCAGTGTATTCTCGTGGAAAAATCAATATGTGACGCTTCCCTAAGGACTTTGAGAAAGTCCGGTTAGGAGCCCATGAAACGGTTCAACATCATTCAACTCTTATTGATCAAAACAAGTTGTAGCGCTGAGACGAATCCGGGGGGGCGGGGTTCGATCGTAACCCCCTTTCTCTCGCTCGCTTACAAAAGAAAATGCGCTCGCGTAAGTCACACTGAATTTGTAACGGGACCTGAAACCACCATATAGGCTGACCAAAGCCAGGACCCAGCTAAACCACAGATCGAATTCGAATTTAGCGTGTTGGTTTCTGTGGAGGGAGGAAAACCGGAGAACCCGGAGCGGACACGGAGAAACCCTCGGAGCAAGTGCGAGATTAACCACAAACTCAACTCACATATGGTGCCGCGTCCGGGGATCGAACCTGGGCCACAGAGGTGAGGCGAAGGGCTTAACCACCCCGGTATCGAACCCCGCTTTCTTGGGCTCGAATCGGATCCACCCAGTAGCGTCAAATCTCATACGAAATCCGCTCTAATACGGTTTAAGTGCATGGGCAAGTTGCGGCAATCACTTACGGTTACTGTACAGCATGTCGTGACATTGAAATGGTTTTCCATTGTGTGTTGTCTTCCTGATCCAATCATATTACAGAGTTACGGTACAGTAAGTTAGAGCAGATTTCGTATGAGTGCGGGGACGAACTACAGCACGGTTACCGTACGGCATGCCGTGACGTTGAAAACGTTTCCCATTGTTTTTGTCCTGCTGATCCAATCAAATCACAGTTACATTACAGCACGGTTACGGACATGCATGCCGTAGTTTGTCTCACTCATACGAAATCTACTCTACATGACAGGTACGGTAACACCGTATTTTTGTCCCTATTTTGCTATGTTCGCAGGAGTAGATGCGATTTTGACTTCCGGTTTATGCCAGCCTGAGAAAACAGCCGAACTCGAGCGATGAGTCGGCTGTTTTTTCTCAGATTAGTTTTATGCGTGTCCACCGGCCACCCGATAGTTTTAATACTTACACATGTTTGTAAGCTTTATTCGTGGTTTACCTGAAAGGTTTTCATGAATGAATGACGTAGTGTTCAAAAGTCGGAGCAAGCCGTAGCGGGTGCTAGCTAGTGCTTCTGTCGCTGGAAAATGAAAAGCTTGGTTTATCGTGTGAAAGTAAATATTACTTGACAAGAAACTCAAGCCGAAAATTTTGAAGGAATCGTTCAGGACTCGAAAGGCGCCTAACTGTACTTGAACCTAGAGAAATTTGTACCGAGCAAAAAAGTAACGGCAAGCGTACGGCGCCGCCAACACAGTAGGCGCCGCCAACACAGTGATGAGTGAAAGCCGATGAATGGAATTTGACTCTCAGATGTCGCCGAGCTCTTCCCGCTGTTGATAGACTGAAAGAACATCTAGTAAATATTATCTATAGTTGTCAAAGATAGAGAAGCTGAAATGGCTGCTTCCAGCGTGAACATAGCTTCTCGGTAAAAACACGAAGAAAAGTACGACCACTCAAGAAGTCAAGTGATTTTCGACCGGCAGGTTTTCAACTCAAATCTTCCACAAACCACAGGCTTCCCAGACTCGACGTATATTTCCCGCTTATTAGTCTGTTGGGTTACCTGTGGTTTATCGATTAGTTTCATAACGATCTCAGAAGAGTTTAAATAATTGCTTCGTGTGAATTCTCTTTTCCGATTCCTACGAAATGAATTTTCAATAATAAAAGATTGATACTTAATGAAGTTGTGTGAGTGGTTTTTTGGCGATTTGGGGCGGCCTTCTAAAGCAGTTTATTAGGATTCGAAATTTTGACCGTTGGCCGAGGCTCTAAAATATACACTTTTTCCACTCGCACTTCTCCAGACCCTTTTGATCCGATTTCAGTCTGGCCTCGTTTTCAACTTTTTCATGATTTCAACTCCTGGGCCGGTTGTTAGAAGCAAAGGTAACTTTACCCAAATAGAATAGAGCTACGTCTGTACTGAATTGTAATCTGTACAGTTTAACCTCAGGTTAGTTATTTTTACCCGGGGACGTTTACCCTTGCTTCGAACATCCGAGGCTGTCATGACTATAATTTATAACATTACTTTGTCGTTGAACGCAAGCGTCATATTCGATTGCGAGAGTATATCAATATGGACCCTTTGCACTTTACGTCATAGCCGCCATGTTGGTGTACAGTTAACAATAGATTCGTTGTTAGCTTCTTTTGTTCTGTACACCAACATGGCCGCCATGCCCTTTGTCATTTGAATCTCTGGGGATTGAGTGCAAGCCATCTATTGGCAGTAGGAAAATTACTACGTGTAAGTACCGCCTGTTTTGAGGACCGACAGACTAGCTAATTTGGTCAAAAGGTCTTTTTCGACTCTCCGCATTGGGCGTAGATTTCCCAACGTGAGTAACATTGACATGACCTTCCTGATCAAGTCCCTCAAGCCCCTCATTGTCCAAGTTCTCTTTACGGTCTTCTAGTGATGGTCCGGGACACGTTGGCTCTTCGCTGTTGTCACCGGAATTGTAATATTCTGGCATGAGGTTCCAGGAATCCCGTACTCCACTAGACTGTGAGAGGACGAAAGAAAAACAATCAGGGACTTGTATCGGTTCTCAGGAAATGTTTAAAAGTTACGTTAACGACAAACGGCATGGTTACCGTACGGCACGGGAAGGCACTAATTAGGATCTGCCAAAACCAAGTGCCAAATTGCTATCAGCGGTAAACAATATACTAACATAAACCCTAAAAACATGCCCTAACCGGTCACTAAACCAAAGTTCCCAGGTATACGAGGTTTTAGGGCTAATTTGTAGCTTGGGTTCATAGGTATTAAAACAAGAAGAGGAAATAAACAAGAAAGAACAAACATGTAGGTTCTACTGGGATTTGAACCCATAGCCTTCTGCGTGTAAAGCAAATCACTACACCTTAACCGCACTACGCTAAGCGGACCATCCATAATGATGAAAATTTGTCACAATCCGAGCGAACGTGATACTCAACCTGGGACATGGTTTTAATTAAAGAAGTTTACCGCTGACAGCAATTTGGCTCAATACGGCATGTATCCACTTTGAGATCTCTTGGGGTATCCTGCAATTTGATTGGTTTAAAACAGTGCGATTACAGCCCAAATAGCATAAATTTGCTGAACCAATCAAAATGCATCAACCTCTCAAATCAACCAATGAAATCAAAGGATTTGATATAAAAAAAAAAATTAAAACAAATTTTCAGGCGCGGATCTGCATATACCGACATAACCTCTTACGAATTAATAAATAACATATACGTAATTTACTGTATTCGAGATTCTCTTACGTTTTTAACCAATAAATATAAATAAACTAAAGGTAACAATTATACAGGCTGTAATGAGGTACCCGGCAATGAGGGCCCGGACGCGAAAATCAAATATCGATTACTATTATGAATCTGCATTCCAAGCATTCCATTTTGCTAACAGCCAGTAGGAATGGTTATATGAGTGCGAGTACGCAAAAAAATATCACAGGCGTTAATGCCTTCATTATGCGGAATGTTAGTATACAATGATGAGACATCAAGGGTAACTAATAAAGAGTTAGCGGGTAAATTATGGATATCAATGAGTTTGTTAAGAAATTCATTAGTGTCTTTAACGAAAGAAGGAAGTTTACTAACTAACGCCTCAGTGAGTGAGTGAGTAAGTGAGTGACACGATTTCCCCAACCATCCCAGTAACTCGTTTCTGCGCTTGCGCGCAACCATGTGTTTAAAAAAGGGATTTATTCATGGAGAAAGGGCGGGCAAACATACCGTGACTTGAAAGGGTATAGTCATCTGTTGCTTTGTCGGGGACTTATACAGTGTTGCAAATCTGAGAAAGATACAAAGTTAAAAATACGAATTGACATGCAGTTATTATTTCCGGTCCAGAATCCACTGAGTTTTTCAAAATCAAAGTTCTTGACGAGATTCTTACGTAAACGTACGCTAGCACTGAACATCTATAGAAAACTGGAGATAATTGTCATTGACTTTGAGTAAAACAAAGAATCCACGCTGAAGACTGGCAAATGTATCGCTTCTGTACTAACGCGCGACTGAATTAATGAAGCAAAACCTCTGGCATAGAGCAGTTTTCACAGCGATTTAGTGTCGAAAATAATAAGTGATTGCTTTGGTTTTGCGTTTGCTTAGCTTTTCTATTGACTGTGACAAATGTTTTCTAATTATCAGCCAATCAAGTTCTAAACTAAAACCAAAAGCAATCACGCAAAAATCAGGTTTCGACGATTGCGTAAACTTACTTTGCCTCGTGACTGGTTCAAGTACAACCAATCGTGAATTACTTCAGTTCGTGATTGGCTCATTGTATTTTCAGCAGCTCCTGTGATTGGTTATGTAATTACTTTGGTTTTAGTTTTACTGCGCTCAACTGAATACCGCTCTATATTTGTCGCATGTGCATGAGTGATCTTTGGAAAAGTGTTTCTCCATACGGACCAATAAGGCGGCCGGTAAATAACATATCGTTTTCATTTTCTCCCAGTCAATTCAGCTCAATAGAGCTTATGCGTGATGATGTCACGTGATCACCACCAAACCTCGCTTTTATGTTGAGGAAATGTTGTTCCAAAGTGAGGCTTGATGGTGATCACAAAAGCGTGACATCATCACGCATAAGAGCTATTAGAACGCACACCGCGGCAAATTGTCACGCGCATGCGCTTTTGATGAGCCCGACGTGCGCGCGTCTCCCCATTTTCCCACCGAAACTAAAAGAAAACACAGGCAACCACCCCTGTTTCTAATGTTTGGTACGAATGTGCAATGTTACGCAAAAAACAAACAAACAAGAAAACTACTTAAAAGCTAAGCCTGAGACTTTAACAGGTTCAAGTTTTCTTAATTTGTAATTTACTAAGTTATAAAATTATTTACTAAAAAAGTTTAAGTAATTCGTATTTGAAACCTGGTCCAGTCAGTTCCTAGAACTGCATGACTGAGCTGGTCCAGTCAGTTCCATGCAGTTCTAGGAACTGACTGGACCAGTTCAGTCATGCCTTCATTAGAACGCGGCAATATTCTCGCGAAAATTCCGCCACCATCTTGTCCCGCAACGCAAATTTGAGTTCTTCGAAAAATTGAAGAAATTCAGCGAAATTGGAATGGGAACGCTGCGAGGACAAACATCGAAATCGGTCTGGTCCGCCATGCCTTTTATTTTATCTTTGTTTCCATTTTTTTCCGGGATAAAAGTACTACTAGCTGCAAATGGAGGGGAGGGGAAGGAGCTCTTCCGCGTGTTCTATAGGGGCGGCCTTCATCTCCTCGGAACCTGGAATAGTACTGGCTATCCAAACAATGCCTACCCTGAAACAATAAAAATCCTAACCCTAAAAGAATGGAATTCTTTGTCAGTACAGTCCAAATAGGGTCCAATAAAATGCAAGGTTTTGAGAGGTGAAGGCCTCCTGGTTCTATTGGGCAAATAGTCCACTCTCGAGATATGCTTCACTTGTCACGCACTTCACTTGTCACGCACTTCACTTGTCACGCACTTCACTTGTCACGTACTTCACTTGTCACGCACTTCACTTGTCACGCACAAAGGTTTCAATACGAGGCTCCGGGGTAAATTAAATGTTTTAATTTCTAGGAGAATAGAATAAATTAAATTTACCCCCGAGTCTCATATTGGAACTTTTGTTTATGACAAGTGAAGCACTTATCGAAAGTGGGTGGACTTCGCCGTTTGCAACCTGAAATGGTATTGGTTACCTAAACAATAGTCTAACCATAAAACAAAACAAAGCCTAACCCTAACACAATAGAACTCGTATTCAGTTAAGTCCCAATACAATACGACGCGTTAAAACAGTCTAACTCATCGAAAGTGGGCTATTTGATTCATATCAAATAATGAGTCGAATTTATAGAGAACTGGAAACTAAAATACTTTGTAACCTCGCATGTTGCTTCCGGAGTAATTACAAACAAATATGGCGGATGAAGATAGAAGAATCTTAATTGATTATAACCTGGAAATATATTTTTGTTTCTTCATCGGCGCAGAAGAGCTTGATGGACTCGTGAAATTTGAATTTTTTTCTCCAAGTATGGAATTTATAAATATCCTAATACGGAAACGAATGTAATATAAAGTGGTAAGCTGTAGTGCATTACATTCTTTACACTTACTAGTGCTACGCGGCAAACATGATTCGATATCATAACTACATAATACGGAAACGGCCGTGGAAAATTCAAAATGACACTTGTGTTGGCTAATTAACAATAATTACTATACTGCGAGCTGGAGGTTTCTATTAAACAAATAGTGTCTGTCTCGGGACTATCGGCTGATAGTTGTCCGCAGAAAGTTGATGTTCTTAAAACAAATATAAGCCCGAGAACGAAGTTCAATGGCTTATAATTATGCTAGTTTTAAGAACATCAAATTTCCAAGGAAAAATATTAGCCGCTAGTTCCGAGACAAACACACTCTATTTGTCGTTATTGTTCATCACAAAATCTCAGCGGGCACTATTATACAAATAGCCTGTGTCCGTCGAGGAACTATCGGCTGATAGTTGCCCGCGGAAATTTGATGTTCTTAAGACTCATTCTCGGGCTTATATTGTTCGAGGGCTTATATGCTAGTTTTAAGAACATCAAATTTCCAAGGGAAACTATCAGCCGATAGGTCCGAGACAGACAGTCTATTTGCGTTATTGTTCAACACAAAATTGTCTTTCGTGCTCAGCGGGCATAGTTTGCCTCCGCGGACGACAACTATCACGTCACATGATCACTTTTAGCCAATGAGCGCACGCCAACATTTTGTAGTGAACTATAACGCCTGATAGTTTGCATTCGCGGTCAACAACTATCACTTCACGTAATCGGTTTTAATCAATGAGCGCGCCCCAAAATTTTGTGGTGAACTATAACGCCACATAGTGGCAAGTGGCGGACGAATGAGTGCGCGAATTTTTTTGGTGAACTTTAACGCCAGCTAGTTTGCATCCGTGGATGACAGCGGTCACGTCACCTGTCCGCTTTTTGCCAATGAGCATGCGCCAAAATTTTGTGGTCAGCTATAACGGCAGATACATTTGTACAGGTAGATGGCGAGTGGCGCAGTCCGAGTCAATTGTTTTAGGGGGGAGGGGGAGGCATAGCCAAGCCACCGTTATATCAACTTTATAGCGATCGAGGAAACTGTAAAAAAAACTCAAAAAACATTATTCTAAGTGATTTTTCTCTGCAGCGCGCACGGTCGACTATCGATTGGCAAGCCAATAAAATGGCGAGTTTGCCAATAGACGGCACCTGGCTAGCCAATCAGAAAGCGAGTTTGCCAATAGAGGGCACCTGGCTAGCCAATCAGAAGGCGAGTTTGCCAATAGACGGCACCTGGCTAGCCAATCAGATGGCGAGTTCGCCAATAGATGGTGACTGGGTTATGCTAATGATCAATATGTTCATACCTGAAGAAACAAAATCAAAATTGCACAAACAAAATGCAGAAGAGCATCTAGCAGTCAAGAAGTGAAACTTTGAGCTACCGGTATGTATGAATTGCTAGAATTAGAGAAGTGTACCTCTGTTTGTTATCCCAGTAGAGAACCACACGCACAGTACAAGCGTGGCTCCAGCTCTCCCCTATAAAACAAGGGAGTGGTCAAGGCGGATAACGCCAACGTTTTTTTTTTAACGAAGTTAGATAGATATGACTTTATTTAGACAGGGTGGCCTATTCAGCACACCAGCAACACAAGAACAAGCAACATTGACCATTAACAGCGCTTGTCCTTATATCTCGCCACTTCTAAGTAGAAGTACCGCTAATGAAAAATACCGCACTGCGTCTGCGTATGTTACTTGTGCTTGTCGCTAATGCAGGGCTAAAAATAATGGCCGGTCAGTCACCGGTCAAGATCTGTATTTGGTTGAAACTGCAGTAACATTTACCGGTCAAAATGACCAGCAAGGCAAAGATTTGATCGGACAAGTTCCAATTCTAGCCGGACATTGTCCGATGACCGGCCGTTATTTTTAGCCCTGTAATGTGAACCACGCTTAACTCCTAAACGCTCCGTCTCTCCTATTGTTTTGAACAAATTAATACAACAGACAGGTGACTATGATTTAGACTTTGTTTAAGAAGGTAAGGGTTTAGGGTTTCTGTGCTCATAATATCAAAACCGCACAACCATCTCGTGCCGGTGTGATGTGACGGTTAATACCCCTGGCCAGACCAACACTCAGGGTTTATAAATAACTAAGTAGAAGGCGGTTTCCTAACTAGTGAATCACTGATTTAGGATTAAACTGAATAAATTGCATGATTCTAGATTGGAGAAAAAATACCTTGAACAAGAAAACAACCCTCCATTAAAATTTACTCCAGGATTAGTAGAGGTATGAAGTACTGCAGTGCTCGACCTTAACTTTTTTAATCACTGGTCATGGGACTAGTAGAGCTGAAATTTTACTAGTCCAGAGAAAATTCCTGGTAGTCTCGACTCCGGCATGCCAATATTTGCTGATCTCTAAGACTTTCATGATACACACACGAGTGAACAAGTTAAAACAAAGATGGCGGCGATAGCGGCCTTCACGGGAGCTCCTGGGGCTGACTGGTGCCCAGTACTCGCCTCAGCCTTGTTCAGTCTTCTCGGCCTTTTCGTGATTGTTTTCGGAACGTTTGAGAAGAAACGCGTTCAAACAACAATCACAGGATAACATGTTTTTGTTTTTATCTTTATTAAACATTACAAATTATAGAATAGTTACTAGTCCTGTGACTAGTGGCTCAATTTTTTTTACTAGTCGAAAAGCATTTCTCAGTACTAGTCCAGAAAGTGGACTACCGCTAAGGTCGAGCACTGAGTAGTATGTGGGATTCTTGCATTTGTTTCGAAATGGCGCACAAAAAAATATACTCAAGGGCTCTAAAAGTAAAAGGAAAACAAATTTGGTAAAGCATTTGTGAAACCGAATAAAAATCTCTTCAGTTGCTAATGAAAATGGTATAGGCGAATCTTCGTTTTCGTCGTTTCCTCAATAGCATACATCAAACTTCAAGCGACGAGCATACAGACAAACAAACAGAGTCCATAAATCGAAAGAGATTGCCACAGTTGATAATCACCGAAGATTTGATTGATATTATAAATATATGTTGAGGAATGAGCGTTTAAAAATCTCAGAATGTATAAAAACATGTATGGCTGTCAGCAACTCTTGCCACCCAGCCCATTTTACAGTTTTGAAAAAAGTCAATTTCTCCGTAAATATTTAACATATCAATCTCAAATTTTCGGTGATTACTAAGGTTAAAATTCTCTTTCAACTGATGTAGTCTGTTTGTTTGTAGCTTGAAGTTTACATTATGCTAATGAGGCAACATTGTAAACAATGACGTCAGCAAGGATTGGCCTATAATGACCATTCACTTATGTGTGAAATGTCCCCCAGTTTTTATCTTTGCGAGTCCTCGGACCCCAAGCTACAAAGGCTAGTCAGAACACTGATCAGTTTAATCTTAAACTGCATAAATGCGTACAGGACTTGTTTTGGCATCGACGGAGTGGACTCACCTAGAGCAGGGATGAGATGTGACTGGCTGGACTGATCATGCCGTACTCGTGTCGTCATCTGATTCATCAGAACAACCTGTTGGACACACAATCTTTAATTTTAATACTCTATTTTATTATGTGAAAACTACCGAAAATACTTTTTCCCGGCCCGGAACATAAAGGCGTGTCCCTCACCGTGACACAGCTCCTTTGGGACTTGCGGCCTCGCGAACTTCGGCTTGGAAATACATTGCTTTTCTCAGTACAAGAATAAAAAGTATATACGCGCATAAAAACTATTTTTATTACTTGTGGTAAAGAAATCTCCTCCATCAAACTCTCTCTGATGAGCGTTTGTCTGTCTGTCTGTAGAAGTGTCTGTCTGTCTATATTTTATGAAGTACACTTACGGCTAGCTGCTGCTCGCATGCCATCCTAATAAAGCTCTGTGCCAGGCCATTCAGTAGTCGAGTTCTTAGGGCCATGTCGTCGAAGTCATACCGGAAGTGAAATGCAATGCTGTCAACAACTATCAGCTTGACCTAGAAGCAAGGTTGAACATTTTCAAGCTGTCTCTACAAAGTCACTGTCAAGCGAATTGAACCTTTAAAATTGATTTAAAACAAAAATACAAAAATACCACCCTTAGATAGAAGGGAATTACCACGTAAATGTCCTGATATGATTTTCAAGCTGTTTCGATAGAGGATGGCAAAGAGTGGATTAACTTGATTTCGGTTTATATGACAGTGAACCGATTTCAAGTAATGCTCTAAGTTTAAATATCTTAAAAGCAGTATTTCATCCACTTGAATCTTTGCCATCCTCCATCGAAATTGTCTCAGATTTTCTCCTAGTAGTTATTTTTGTCTTTCACCATGAGAATGTTTATCATTTGGGGGGTACCCTGGATACCAGAGGTTCAAAATCGTCGGTCGAGTGAAGCGGACACCAGCTGAAATCGAGCCGCAGGCACAAACTCCTTCTGGAATCAAAACTCCTTCGATCGCGGCACATTACAGTATATCCGTACATGGGCACCTCTGGAACCAAGGTAGGTTGACAATGGCCCTTTAAAGCAACACCCCAGGCATGTCACGTGGCCTTTGCCGTTTGCGCTACATTTTTTTTATGAATGTTTGCATGGACTGTTGTCAAATAATGCCAAATTGATGGTGGGTAACACTATATTCTGGAAAGGAGAATATTTTTACTATTTATTAATGAATTAAATGCAATCCTGCAAGTGTGGCATAGAAATGGGCGTGGTAAGTCACATGGTGGAATGTATACTAATATGTCCATTAAAATAAGATCACCACAACCGAAACATACATATCTATTGGTTATCGCAAATCATTTTGATAAAGTTTAGTATTTGACCACCCCCCCACACTTTAGGCCTTGGTTCTTAAAAGTAGACAACCAACTGAGACAGAAGTGCATTTGATTTCTGCTCCTAGCTCCCGTCTGGAAAATAGTTACACATTGAAACTTGCTGCAAATAATATCTCCATGTGTGGATTCAATGTAGTGATTTTAAATGAAAATAACCAAGATTTTGAATTTTATGATAAAATGGTTTAATTACTGACATCGTATCACTTTTTTGGATAAAAGAACTGACTCAGGACTGTTGGGGCCCAGTAGAGGTAATCGGCTAACTCTGTTGCCACCCAATTCAGATCATGTGATGTAACACACATTACTCTGGAGAATTGACTCTTGAAAATTTTATTCAGATAAGCATGGCTGCATTATGATTAGAATGAAATAAAGGAATAATTCCCCAGAGTAGCATCTGTTTTCATCACATGATCTGAATTGGGTGCCGATTACCTCTGTTGTTACAAATTAAGCTAATTCGATTTCTAAAAAAACTCAATTTCCACTGCCATGTTTTTTATAATTTTCTGGTTAATTAGTTTGCAATTAGGTATTTAGTTTGATTTGCTACTTTGTAAACTACTGATTTGCAGTTAAAAACTTGGTTATTCCAATTACCAGAAACATACATGTTAAGGGAGTTGAAACGTGTAACGCCCATACTTCGCTTTAGTGCCATGCTCTGGATTATTCGGCAAATAAAAATGACCATATATGGAATAAAATGGCAACCGGCTTCTGTGTCTAGATTAGACTGTCACGATAGACTAGACTGTATCTTCCAAATATGGTACTTTTTATTCACTGAATAATCCGGAGCATGGGGCCGCTGTTACACGTTTCAACTCCCTTGTATGTTTCTGCAATTACTCAAATATGAGGTGTGTGATGCACAAAAGATACAACCCGGTTTGGTGTAAAATTGGTTGCGCAAATTCATGATGGTGTCACAGGAAATTTGTCCCCCTCCTGCTGGGGGGTAAAGTAAAGAAACCTGCCCCCCTCCAGGAAATCCCCCCCCCCTCCAGGAAATCCCCCCCCCCCCCCCCCCCCCCTTACTGCTATTCATACACAGATTTAGTTTACGGATGTTCAGTATAAAGAAACTTTTCTTAACTTAATTTTTTTTTACAATTTTATTGCAATAATAAGATTTTAATTAAAGCAATACCGCATCTGGAAAGAGTTCTAACAAAACACTGGTATGTCATCTAAAGTCAATCCACTGGCTTGCCAAACATATTTAAATATGAACCTTTAATCTCCTAATTATCGAAAGGCAAAATCACGCATTACATTCGGTTTACACAACAAT